>JAGGAQ010006320.1:0-19971 GCA_017657225.1 Termitomyces sp. T69sscA
AAGCGAGGTTGGGGGTGGGATTAAGAGGGGGTTTGGGGGCGAAGCCCCCAAGGGAGCGAAGCTCCCCACTGCTAAGACTCGGGCCGAAGGCCCGAGGCGTAGCTCGTAGTACATAGTGCCATGCCGATTCCCCCTCTCGCAGCACATAGGGTGAGCTGGTTATGGTTGGGAGACATTCCACTAAGCCACTGTGGCTTAGCGGAATGTCTCCCAACAGGTTGAACCGCCCTCTCATCACTTTTCTTTTTTTTCTGTTTCTTATCAGAGTAGTCTTAGTGCCTGAATTCGTCTTCCCGTATCCAGTGTTCTGTGTTCTGACATTGCATGTATGTTCATTTCACTCGCTTCAAGGTGTCTCGCGCTGACACGCGCTGCGCCAGCAAGATCAATCATAGCACAGGGCTGAACAAAATCTCTCAAGCGTCGACGTCCTATCTCATCTTCATTGTAATAGAATGAAACAGGACAGTCTTCGAGGTTACATACTTATTCGTACCTTCAGGCCAGTGCGGATCCCAATCAAGTCCCCAATGATGTCCGTTGTTCTTCAAAACGGCTGGTGCCGGCCCAAACTCCTAGGCTCTATCGACATACGTACTTAATGTGTCTTTGTTCAACTTGGTATTTGCACGCATCATATCCTCATTTTAAATCTGAGGACCCAAACCGGGCCGCATGCCATAAGAATGATCATGAACCGGTTTTAATTGTAAATGTCTCGATGGGAGAGAGCTTGTTAAGAAGGGAAAATAGACGCATTGTACATTTATGTGCTTCTTTTTCGGCTGCCATGGACGTATACGTTTTGATCGAAAAAGACAACTGTGATACACCAATGACTGTCCTACTTTATATCCATTACAAACTCTTAGCCACTCTGTATAAATTCTCAGCTAGCTCAAGTTTTCCGGTGTCAAAGCGTTTGAAGTTGTCCGAAGATGATCCGGCTGTGATATAGGTCTCGCCGTGATTCAGCGCCTCCAAAGTGACCTTGGTATATTCTTCCAGTGGCATCCAGATTTTGGACAACTTCTCTGTCATCCCATATGCTAGAAATGCGGTAGTCGTCAGCCATTTGAATGAAAACTTTTCTACGGCCGGAGTGACTTGCCATCGTGAAGCTCGGATTCAACGAGACTATATATAAACATCAAGGACTAGTATAAATCCAAGAAAGGGGCACTCACGGTGGTATGATCTCCAAGACATGAACATTGGTCCCCTGAAGTTGGACCTGAAGGGAGGTACTGAAGCTATGGAGGGCCGCTTTGGAAGCAGAATAATTCGAAATTTGAGGAGCCGGAACAATCGCAAGTCCAGATGTCACTGGTACGATGAGACACGGCCGACCTTCTGCCTATGAGGAGGGCAAATTTATGCATCAATTATCCAATAGTGCCGATTCGGAAAAATGTACCCCAAACTTGAGAAGGTGTGGTAGAAACAGTGAAATTAGGGAAACAATGGACGTATAATTTACGTTGATTTCACTGGTGATCTCTGAGAGAGCGTAAGAGCTGGCAATTAGAGGTGTGATGGTCTCGTACTGCTCAAATCAACTTCTTGCTTGAAATCAAACTGGTGCTGTATACCAGCACATAAAATGATTGTGTCCAACTTATGAGTGTGTTGAATATGACGTTGACTACAGAAATACAGAAAACGTACATTGGGATATTTCTGTAGAACGCTATTCACAAAAGCCTTCAGGCCTTGGGCATCGGTGTCTAGATCAACTTGAACAGTTTGAAGGTTGGATTTAGCCAATTCATCTAATCTACTCTGACGCCGGCCAGCTGCAATGACCGTTGGTCGCGATGGTAGGGCAGCAAGGGCAATGGCTAGGGCGCGGCCAATCCCGGATGTCGCCCCAGTTACTAGAATACATTTGCTGTCGTTGATACTAGGCATACTGCGCGCGCACGGTTTCAGTTTGTTGAACTATTGCATCAAATTGCTCCTGTGAGATATTGGGTTATATCATAGTCAGAGCCCTATGACGATACTCTCATGGGTAAAGGGCAAGAGTATCTCAAGGCCCATGCACATGGCTCAGTAAGGATGTTCTGATTACATCTACGAGTGTCGTCATCGGCTTCATCGTCGGCAACAACCGATGGCCGATCTTACTCCTCCTTCAACAACAGCTGAGGAGATTTTCGCCGCGCCTGATAGTGATACTTCGGTGAGGTACTCGTCGTTGATCAAGAATTTTGCTCATGGCTTCTCAGTCTTCCATTCACACTGCCGATGAGTTGAAGGACCGAGGAAATGATTACTTTCGCTCAAGTCAGTGGAAGGAGGCCTTGGTCGCATACAAATCGGCTCTTTGTCATCTACCTAGAAGAACTCTTCAATCGGAGACAAATGGCCGCTCCGAAGGAGACGAATCCGTGGTACATGATGTAGAACCCGCGAACAACGACCAAGCACCGATAGAAATAGATGCCATTGTGAGACGTCGTGCTGTTCTCAATGCCAATATTGGAGCATGCTTCGTCAAACTCGTATGTATCAGAATCACTGCGAATCGCATTCTTCCATTTGACGACTTTGATAAGGCTGAGTACCAGCAAGCAGTCGATGCCTGCTCTCAAGGTGTGCTCTGGTTGATAGCTTGAAATCGATCCATCTAGACGACTGCCCTAGCCCTCTTAGACGATCCTCAATATGTGAAAGCTCTTCAGAGACGCGCAGCATCAAATGAGATGATAGGTTCATGGTCATCCTTGACTGCTGCACAAGAAGGTGTGTTTTCTTTCTGCTCGTTTATCGTGACTTGACAGTTAGTCGAAGATTACAACACTTTGATCAAGCTCCTTCCGCCAGCTTCCTCTCAATTACGCGACGCGCAAAGGTCGCTCGGGTTGCTAAAGCCTCGATTAGAGTCGGCCCAGAAACGAGAAACAACAGAAATGCTGGACAAACTCAAAGGCCTTGGAAATAGTATACTAGGTGCGTCGTAACCCCTTCGTATCCAAGTTCTTTAGTTGATCCACTTGACACAGGGAATTTCGGTCTATCCACCGACAATTTCAAGTTCGAGCCCAACGGGCAAGGAGGTTATTCATTAAATTTTCAAAGATAGTTTATTTATCTACCTAAACGATATCATACCTGCAGTCTTAAGTGACAGTACGACAGGCAAGCAGCCAAAAAGCCACCGAAAAGATCAGCACGGACCTTCCGGCTCCATATGTTCAAGCCAGATATGTTGTCGGATTCTGGAACTTTGTTATTCTACCCAAAGGCCAAATCTGAATCAGATATGAGTACAAGCGGTAGCAAAGACTCGTATTAATGTCGCTGACCCTCCCAATCATGCGTCCCTGAATCAATGACATCGATACTGGCCCATACGTTCTCGAGTCGATCGAGTTATCAGCATTGTCACCAGCGATCCAAATATGACCCTTGGGTATAATGACATGTTCTGTGGAAGGTGCATACCTCCCGGTTGGATCAACACACACTATATCACCCGGTAAACCAATAATTCTCTTGCAGATGACTCCTTCGGGATTTCGTGGGGATTGTAATATCACAAGATCGCCGCGCGAAAGTTGTGGATTGAGCCAATACGATAATCGGTCTTCAATGACAATCTCTCCCTCTGCACCTAGAGTAGGAAGCATCGACGGCCCGTGCATCTATACTATAGAATTAGTACCGTGCGGCAAACGGGGATAGAAGATGTTCACAAAGGAAGGTCTTCCGATATATTGCGACACAAGATGAATCGCACAACCTCCGTTAAGTGACTGGTGTAATAGTTAGGACGATATTAAAGGACAAAAGGCCTAGCGTACCCATAGAACAAATTGTAAAACAGATCCTGCAACGCGCTTTGGAGAGGACCAGCGCTGAATCACTAGCCTCCTTAGCTCATACAATGAATGGAAAACCATAGAAACATAAGTAAAAGTGGAGTCAAGGCAGCTCTTGACAGACGAATAGAATATTTGGTCTCTTTGTTTGTGCGTGCGGAGTTCACAAATCTTTATTGCATTCTCGTAGCTACATCGAAAGCTTTTCAATAATGATATTCAATCCCAATCTTCTGTTAATCGCAACATCATGTCTTCTTTCAAACGCAAGGGATCAGTAAAACAGACTCCAGGGCTGCCCGGGACACGTGTCTCTCCGGCGACACCTCTGACGACTATCACTTCGACTGGTATCCCATCGTTAGATGACATCCTTGGCGGTGGACTGCCGTTATCGTGTTCTATGCTCATTGCAGCACCGGACCTCCATACTTCTTATGGCGATCTCGTGCTAAAGTACTTTACTGCGCAGGGTCTTGTTTCCCAACATCGCTTGTTTATCGTCGATGACAATGCTGAAACTTTGATGAGGGATATCATGTGGAATCCTCCAGGAAGTAGCATTACCTCAGACCAGGGTGAAGATGAAAAAATTGGTCAGCAGGAGGACCAGGAAATCAAGATAGCATGGAGATATGGACAGATGAAGCCATTTCAAACCACGATTCCCGCATCTTCGTCATCTGTAGGTTGCGTTGCAGTGATGTTCAGGCTTCTTGATATTTATTTTTTATTTGTGACAGTCGACTGATGATTATTGCTGCACCTTTGACCTCGGTAGTCGTGTGCCTCCTTCTGTGATTGATAAAGCATTTCACTCGGGACAACTTTCATCCATAAGCGTACAGTCATCTTCGAGGCTGACCTCGACATACGAGGTCTTGAATCGAATTAAAATTGCCCTTGAGAGCAATGCTTCGGAAGTCATCCGGATATGCGTCCCTACGCTTGGCTCCCCTATGTGGGGTGAACTGAGACAGGAGGTGGGCTCGAAATTTTATCATGGAGGTCCAAGTCGTGAAATATTATTTTTAGGACGTTCTATATTTTCTTCATTCGCTCAGAGCTGTATTGCGAGAGCATCCAACTGCTTGCGCTTCAATTCATCTAGCTCCTCACCTCGCTACAGAAGCATGGGGTGGGAGAGGATGGCTTCAAAAGCTTGGTTGGGTAACAGACGCGGCATTCACGCTGGCTGCATTCTCTGGTCCGTTCTCATGTTCCCTTCAGTTTGCAATGGTATAATAAATTACGATAACATAGCTGATCCATCATTGACGATGACATTTCCGAATCATCACGGTCTTGTCGCCATTCACACGTTACCTGCACCTCATTCAATCATTTCTCCGAGCGATAAGTTCTCGACGCTCCGAGGACTGTGTGCTTCAGGGGCGGGTATCGGGGGCAGTGGCGAAAATAACTTGACATTCAAGTCGACGAGAAAGCGCTTGATCTTTGAGACTCTGCACCTCGACATTGAAGGTGGGGTCGGCGAACGTCGGACGACGCCTTCCGCCGTCGCCACGACTGAGACGTCAAGCAAGGCGCATGATCATCCGCACGAAACTACGAGCAAGACCTCCGGGTTCGCGGCGGTCCAGGTCGCCCTCGAAAACTCGGAGCTTCCAAAGACGACGGATGACGCAACTGAACAAGGCGACAAGGGAACAGAAGGGCAAAAAGAGAAATCAAAGAAAACCAAAAAAAGAGTCGCGTTCCGAGCAGATCGACCTGACCTGTATGACTTTTAAGCGGTAGACAATGACGACCTCGCAAGTGTCAATCAATCGTTTGAGGGAGAGTTCCGATTACATTGACGCACAGACAAGGATGTGGGGTGGAGCAACGATCATGTGGACGAAATCATGTATGCATGTCAAACTTGACAAACGAGCGCCCTGCCGTGATGGATGCTTGAGGGTATTAAAGTTGGATCCGGTTATGAATGGTTCGCAGGACAGTTGGGCACTACGTACTGCAGCATCAGTTAGCCTGTTACACCTATTGCACAGACTCTCTGTATCCTCATTGTCTCCTGCCATATCAAGCGTCACAAGTCGTTGGTTGCTCAAGAGAGGAATACAAAATGTTCTTGTGAGTGGAATTGATTGAAGCGTGGAAGAGTGATGGGAAAGTATCATGCACACTGTAGCCGACCTGGACCATTTCAGCCACACTCTCAGCAACGGACGACCTCAAGCTTCGAATTTTGGTGGGAAAAGGCACTGCCAACAATGCCGAAGGGATCATGGAGCGGTGAGAGTATTTTTCGTCAGATGGACGTCTAGGGACACTGACGGTTGTGCAGATGAACAGGCAGGAGACCATCCGGGGGCACTTTCACCGTCGCCCTTGTCGCATAGTCCTTACGGAGGCCCACGTTCTCCCACCCTCCAACCTTCCGATGACTGGCTAGACTCGCCGTCCCTGACTGCAACCGTCCACAACGCTCTCTGTTCCTCAGACTCTGCCCCCGCCGACTCACAGCTCTCCTTTGTGCGTCAACCAGACCCCCACATGCCCCTCCCCGACCCTTCCCAATTCCCTGATCCATATCCCTTTCGCCCACCCCACCATCGTCTCCCCAGCGTACCCGCCCTCTCCTCAACAAGCTCCTCGACACGATCCTCCGCCTACACCAGTTCTGCCAGCGGCCTCACATCCGGCGATTACGCCCATGTCCACGTTGCCTCCGGAGACGACGACGAGTCTACTGTAGGCGTCGGCATCACATCGGATGCAGTAGTCCAGCTCCTTGCAAAAGACCCTGCTGTTACCTCCTCTGCCCGCGGCATCCACTCACGCACTCCAGTAGATCAGAGTCGCTGGTCTGAATCTTACTCGAATGAAAGGTCATCGTCATCTTTTGTCAGCAATAGCAATCCAGGCAATGTGCCAGAGAATCGTCCAAGACTACAACAAAAACCAAGCTACGACATGGGTTGGGTCGATGAAAGGGATGAGGTTGGTATGAGCGAGGAAGAGACTGACGACGATAATACTCTCGACGACGACGAAGACGAGGAGAAGGAGGAGGAGCGTACCTCTGCTGTCGTTATCGCCGAAGAGGGTCGTGGACTCATTGTACAGGGAGATAATGTTCCCATAACGCAGCTCCAAGTCCCGCCTGGTAGGTCTTCTCCAGCAGGAGATTGAGCCTATATCTGACACCTCTAGGTACCACTCATCTTCTCATCGGATCTTCGAGTACACCAAACGCCATGCCCACCTTCCTAACCGCGACCCTTCCTCAGATTTGTCACAGTCTTCTAGCTCTGGACATTTCCGCCAACTTTTTGGGTGCTTTACCCCCAGTGCTCGCCATATGCGAACGACTTGAGGAACTCAACATCGCTTTCAATCCTCTTCGTGTGCTTCCTGTTTTCCTCGCAGATCTCACTAATCTCCGTGTCATCATAGCTGATTCTACTGGAATTGGTACATTGCCCGAGTCTCTTGCCGACCTTGACAAATTGCACACTATCAGTGTCCGGAAGAACAAGTTGAACGCTCTTCCCAGCTGGTTGTGTCTGCTTCCTGCTTTGAATACGCTTTGTGTCGATGGAAATCCGTTCCAGGGGCCGTGGAAGGCACTTGTTGAACCTCTGTTAACCAAGCTGCCCGTGTCACCTTCATATCCCCTTTCCACTCCCATCTTTCCTGTTCAATCCATGAGCGTGCAATCTTCTTCCAACAGTGAGACAGACACCATAGATATCGATGACTTCTCAGATACAAGTCTGGTTAGTGGTGGCTTTGAGGAACATACCTCTGGTGATGTCGACGATGAAGATCAGACCATCACGCTTGCTCGCGCCGCTCCCGTTCTTGGACGCTCTGTCACGGCTCCACTCCCCGCCGGTCCTCATACAGCTCCGTCAGGCGTTGGTCTCACGCGAACACGAACGACGCCTAATCGTAATCATTTTGAAACGTCGAGAGCGAAGACAGCGCAGACCAGCAACCAGTCAGACCGAACCTCGAAACCTGAAGAATTTGGATCCGATCGCGAGCTGCGCAAGATGAAGAGTGCTGGTGATCTCCGCCGCGGGAAAACGTCAGGCGTTGCACAACCAGGTCCTTCACCTAGTATGCGACCGACGCTATCCAACTATACCACGTCGGTTTCGAGCTCGAACCTCTTGGGCTCTGCACTTCCTAGCCCTCTGGAACGCACTGGTGCGACAAACAGATATGCCACAATGGGACCAAGACAAGTGACAGGCGACAGTTCAGCCCGTTCCAACACGAACGAAATGAGGACTCAACTTACAAAGTCGATGTGGGACACACCATCCAATCACGTTGTGGACCTCCCATCTTCGGCCCCCAATCGCGTTTCGCTCGTCCAAAGTAGCACCATTCTATCTCCCGTTCAGCCGTCGATCCAAGATATTCAAGATGGAAAGTATCCCAACCGAGTTCGGTCTACAAAGGATGGTAAGGAAAAAGGGAGTCGATGGGGTTTCTTAAAAAAGATGTCAATGGGCAAGATGAAAGTCGAATCGCCTTCGTCTGCTATCAATCAAAATCATGCTGGATCTCGACCTCAGACCCCAGCAGGACCTATGCCGCGAAATACGGGATTGAGACCAGAGCGCTCCAAGACACCGCAGATTGATCTTCGCTTCTCAACTACTGGGACCTTGGACGTCCTTTCCCATCATCTCTCAGCGCCAAGTTCTCCCCCTAATGTTTCGAAAGAACCTTCTCGTGATGCACTAAAAATCATGCTACCAGACTCTACGACATCTCTGGCGCCTCCATCACCACTCCCTAGAGCGGCCAGACGCCGAAGTTTCCTCCCGATCGACGCTCCCGGAAGCCTGTCCTTACAGACACAAGAATCTTCAGTGTTTGTACCAGCATTATCAACTCTCGACGGTGAAGACGACGAGCAAAGAGTTGCGACCCCAGTAGGCGATAGTGAGCAATACCTGCGTCGGGAGGAGGAGCGAGCACGCGAAGCTTACAATCGGGCATTACGATCAGTCATGGCGTATCTCAAGGATATGAATGATCTAGGTCTGTCGCAACAGGCACGTACTATGAGTATGTACGGTGCCGCTGCGGACGATGTTGCAGCCACTCGATCAAGGCGGCCTACAGTAGTCGATGGTCAGCGAGAAGTCTCCATGGCGCTAAGTGGCTCGACGGGGTCTTCGGACTCTAATGGGCAGCTTCGTTCTAATGAAATAATCGCTGGTCTACGCAGTGGAAGTTCTGCCCAAACGCTCAGTATTGCAACTACTGACAGTACTGGCTCGTCGTATGAGGAACGGAAGTTCAAAGATGATAAGGGGAAACGGGCCATGATTGTCCGTGAGATTGTTGCGTGCGCCCGGTCTACCAGATGACATGCCTGTATCAAGCTGACTGTTCCCGCATAGGACTGAACGAACTTACGTGAAGGGCCTTCAAGAGTTAATGGATATTTACATCAAGCCAGCGTGCGAGACAGTCAACATTCTCAGCGGTGTAGGGTCAAACAAAGATACTGTTGTTCCTGCCGCCGAGCGGAAGCTCGTTTTCGGCGGTATTGATGCTCTTTTCTCCTTCCATAACGACAGTTTCCTCCAAGCCCTCGAGGTTGCGGCTGCCCCGTTAATGAAGTCAAGCGAGAGTCTCCAGCAAGCTGACGCCGATGGACAACTTTCGCTGAACGTCGTCAAAGCAGTAGGTTGCATGTTTCTTAAGCATGCTGCTTTTATGAAGATGTACTCGAGTTACATAAAGTAGGCTTTAACTACCTTCTCAGCTCAACCAGGATGGACACTGACCGATTAAAAAAGCAATTTTGACAATGCGGTCTCACGTGTCAAATATTGGACGGCAGAACGACATCTACATGGTACCACTAGCCCAGCATCATCGACGATATCACCGTCTTCTAGCACTGGTCAACTTGTCGGTGTGAATGCCACTCCTATATCCGCGGGTACATTAGACGCTAGCTCTGTTACCGCCGGTGTACCAAATCTCTCATCAAGCCAGCGCAAACGAATCAAGTCCTACCTCAAACGGTGTCGCTTAAATCCTCGCCATTCTCAATTGAACCTTGAAGGTTATCTACTCCTCCCCGTTCAACGAATACCTCGGTATCGATTATTGGTGCGTAATGACTTTGATTTCCTGCTCCAAGCTCACGTCGTTGTTAGTTAGAGGAGTTGGTGAGGAGTACCCCACCTACTGACGAGTTTGAAGATGATCCTTTGGAACGAGCGCTAGCCGAGATCTCCTCTCTTGCGAACAATATGAATGAAGGAAAGCGGGAGTCTGAATCTCGGCGAAAACTTGTCCAATGGCAAAGCAGAATAAGAGGGAAATTTCCCAGTCCTCTTGTTCAGCCACACCGGTATGTCATGCTCTATCTTGCGAGACACCAAAACTCAACCATTTGACAAGTCGCCTCATAATGGATGGTCCTCTTTTCTTAACACGCGTCGTACGCAAAGCCATGGTATCCTTTGAGGCTATCAATGCCCAAGGAGATGCGTCCACTGTGCAAGTGGACTGTCTGGCCCCCGAATTAACACCTCGAGCTTTGGTTGGTATCCTGTGCAATGATTTGCTGGTTTTATGCCGCGATCCATCGGGCGGCAAGGATCCTTCATCCTCTGTAGACTTGTGGGCAGTGCTAAGGATGCAGACCTTACCTCAACCAGCTTCTATTGTCCATGGAAACGGTATGTGCTCGTATAGTCTTTGTCACTTACGAAAAATTGACCGCTTCAAGCTCTCCGACTCGTCGATAACAAGGCGATTCTTTATTTCGAAGCTCCTACCCCATCCGATGCACTAAATTGGTATAGGGGTTAGTTTCACACTTTCTTCGTCTGCAGACTGGCCATGACTGATGAACGCTTCAGCTATTAATCTTCATATCCCTGCTTCTAAAACATAGATTATCATTGTATTGACGTTATTATTTGATTTACTACATCATGTATTGCTGAACATCAAGAATTTCAATCCACGGAACATGTTGAAAAATCATTCATATATCATGCCTCCGATGTAAAGCCGGGGCTGCATAGATTTACAACCATCAGCTACAGCCCTTCAGGGACTCATAGATGTCATCAATCATTTTGGGTATGTGCTTTTTAATTCAATAAGTTTCATCAGCAAACATACTGCTATGCCTCCCCTGATGTTCGGAGGACCCTATGAGTCAGAAAAAAATATATTTCTGCCATAATTACCTAGATTCAGAACTAGTTAACTTGACATATGAGGTACTATGTGTTACCTCAGGTTACCTCTACACAAGTTATGGTCTCAATTGTTGTTTCAAGTTCTTATTTCAGTTTTGATCGTGGTAATGACGTCGTTGTAAACATGGATCAGCTTCTCCTCTTACAGAGGGAACTTGATTCGCAATCTAGAGTAGAACTATTGCAATTGAATACTATCCTCGTTCCAATTTACATTGTTCTGTTCTAATAGGACAGTATCTGCTTACAGTGCTCTTGCCGAATGCATGAGGTTAAGATGATACCGCTGAACGTGATGAATGTACACGAGCGGTCAAGGGGAGGTCAAAGAGATAAGCAGATAGGATCTGTATGTTAGTAGGCTGGACTAGTACTATTACATGTCCATGTTTGCAGACCAATAGGCAGATTACATCTTTGTATTGCTTAAATACAGATGCAATCGACAAAAACGAGTATCACTCACCAACCACTGCCAAAAAGCGTGAAGTCTGTTTCTTGGGGGAGGTTCATCATAGCTATTTCAAGATAATAGATGGGTATTGTAAAGATGGCAAATGAGTACACTTACATCTCGGCCTCAATTTCTGCAATATTCGTCACGAAGTCCATTTCATCGGCTTTAACCATGGGCTTCTTAGTTCTGAGTCTAGCAGTTGTATACAAGAGAGGGAAGAGAGCCAGAGGCAAGTAGTTTGTCACGAATGTATCTGTTGCCCATTTTCCTTCGAGGAAGACTTGCCATCCGCTAGTCTAGATACGAAAGAACCATGATCAAGATCAACATCCCTGTCAGACGAGGCCCTCACCAAGCAGATCAGGAAGCAGAAACTCGCAGCATACCAAGCAGCATATGGTTGCAGCTTTGACGAGAAAGGCAACTTGCTTCGATCGAGACCCTGAGCTTTCATGCCTTCGTAGAAACGAATGTAGGTGCAAGAAATGCCAAACCAGGTGAGGAGGCCAGCCACGGCAGTCATATTTGCCAACCAACCAAATACCCTCCCTGCTCCACTATTAACACCCATGTAGGAGAGAAGCGCGAATAATGAGCAGAAGACCAGAGAAACCCAGGGAAGTCCTTTCTTAGACGTCTTGAGGAATATCTTAGGAGCATTGCCTGCACTCGCAAGTCCATCTAGTAGTGTGAATCGTGAGACAGCCGCAATGAACAACCTGAGATACTTACACAGGGCACGCGAACTGGTGTACAGATCACTTGTAGCAGCCGACCAAGCTGCAGTCAAAAGACAAGCATTAATAATCTGAGACATACTTTAGACGACTGGTCAATAAAATATCTGGATAACACACCGACGGCAGAGACTTTATCCCTGCGTTTTTTATAGCGATAACGAATGGGGACGAGGCAGCAGTTCCATCGGAAAGATCAAGTCCTTTTGAAGTATATGGGACGAGTAGACCAATAATAAATGTTCCAAGAATATAGAAGAGGCATATCCCTGAATAACTCGTCAGATTTTTGAGAGAGAGAAAATAGTACTCCATTACATACGGACGTAGACTCTTCTAATAGCCCTAGGAATGTTACGCCGAGGATTTTTTGCTTCTCCTGCTGCAATCTTTCGGAGATGTCACTAATAAGGTAGTACCCAAAAATAGAAACTTACGGCAACAATCTCTGTCCCAATGAACGAAAAAGCAGCCTGTGTCATAACTGCCCACCACGCCAAAAAACGGCCCTTGGAGCCGGGGATTCCAGAGAACTGCGCGAATGGTCCTGGATGTTTCCAGTAACGGAAACCAATGCGATCGTGGTTGGGTCCACCTAGAGCCGTAAATGCCTCGGGAAAAGGAAAATATATGAAAGAGCACATACCACCAAGGTCAAGAACAATACCGAGAATGATAAGGCCAACAATTGTGATGACTTTAATCGAACTATTGGAGAGTGAGTAGTCAGAGCGGACATCAAGAGTACAACCCACGCAAAGATAAATTCTGCTTCTCCGTATGCACCTGCACCTAAGAAATTAATGGTAATTGTAATGACCATCGTTATGGTTATCCAGACAGCTGGATTAATGTCACTCCAGAGGCCTATGAGAACAGCAGCGGCACTAAGTTCGGCGGGAAGAATGATGACCCAATTATACCTGATAGGGAGTGGTTCATAGATAGGAGGATTGCCAGGAGATTTCACAGTCACAAACTCACCAATAATTCCAGCCCATGGTGAAGGAAAGCGCGGGGTTGACGAAACGTTCTGCCAGCTTAATATGCCCACCAGGAATTGGTAGATAGGAAACCATTTCACCGAGCGATATCTAAATAGCAAACAGTTGGCGGATGAAAGATACTCGAGCGTGAGGCACACCATGACACTATAACAAATCGAGCCCATGACGATATAACCTAGTACTAGACCTGTTACAGCAGGTGAACGTTACAAAATTGCTCGGAGTAAATTCAGCTGTACCAACGGGTCCCCCATTCTTGAGTCCGGTGGCAGTTCCCAAAAAAAGACCTAGGTATATGATTTATGTACCATCATCTTTACGATTCGCGATTTCATACCGGTGCCAATGACACCTCCGATACTATCAAAAGCTAGAGAACGGATGACAGTGAGCAAATGAGAAATACCCACCTTATCATGGCTACATGCCTATTCTTTAATTGACGAACAAGCTTGACTTCCCCAGTAGTTTTATCGATAGGATTGCCACCTTGCTGGAGAGACTCGGTGTCGCCATTCTTCTCTGTACCGTACACAATTTTGCTATCTGGGATGGACATGATGAGGAGTAAAAGGAGGAAAGTGTACCAGTGTAGATGTGGAAAAGGTGGAGATAGGCAACAACTTGGAGCCGAGAATTATTGCTATAAGTACACAGAGAATCGCAGCCACTTGACCTAATGATCGCGTGGTCACCGGCCAAATGTGATTCCACGCGAGTTCATGTGAAAGGAGAAATCTCAGAAGTATGGCATGACACCGCTTATGACCGATTTAGCGTTCTTCAGAGGGAGGAAAACGAAATGAAAGGGGTATGATTTGGACGCGTGGCGAGAGTGTGGACAATGTGCTGCTCGACCTAGATGATGGCTCCGAACGTCATAATTTCCTTAATGCAGCATTGAAATTGACACGTTTCCACTTCATGGCTGTTACCTATGGCCTCTTTCTCGCGACTCGCGAGGTCGTATACGTGATGGCGGCTTCTCGCGCCTCACCGGTGCGCTCGCTTATTCCTAAAGGAATCCTTGCGAGTATGTGTACAGACCAGGGTAAATGGCACCATTACTGGCGGCGAAGCGGCCGGCGACGGCGGATCTGAGCTTTGAGGAGAACACCATAAGCTAACAAACAGCGCGACATATCCCTCCGAGCAGCCCAAAATCTTCTCCCGCGCCTCGGCGAAGCGTGCACGACATGATGTGGATCCAGGAGATGCACCCGTGAGAAGCAGATTCGGGAAAATTTCGACCAACTGTGTCACGGTTTAGGCCTGCACACCGTACATGGCCGTTTTCATGGTTCGAGCGACACGTTCGTGCCTTTGGAAATCAGCCATTTGAGACCTCACCTGAGGGGCAGAGTGAATTATAGAGATAAGACGCGGCACGGCGCGTCGCCCCGCTGCTCATTGAATGACATCATCAGGTAAGATTTTAAACTCCGTCCTCCAGAATCGTTCATCACTTGCAATTGAGGTCTGTGTTAGGGTCTGCGTCAGTAACGGTTTACGATCGTAAAGCCGTAGCGCCTTACTTCAAAGGTAAAGGACTTTCTCATACAGTTCACGGTTGCCGTAACCGTATTTTTCCGACCCTACAGCAGACTCTGTGCCGTAAACGGCAAACCCCATAGTGTTCTGTATGAAAATATATGACATAGCTTATATGGTGTTAATTGAGGTATGTAATATGCTATAAAAGAGTAGATAGAAACAATGTTACAACTCTGAATAGGGGCATGCCTGCCGGACGATCTCGATCAGGCCTCAGTTATCACACACAAGCAGAGATATCATAGTCCTATGGATACATTTCACTATTACCATGCAGAACTTCATGCTGGCGATCATCCGTGTGAGCCGAAGATCCACCCACCAGGCATAGTCATTTCTCTACGAGGTGATAATGTACCTCTCAAACTACCTCCGTTCGGACATACTGAGCGTGGAGAATGCATGACCGAAGGATCGGATTGTAGTCGAGAATTTAGGAATGATTCTGACCAACTCTTACGAGGTGAAGGAGAACCATCGAGCAGGGCGAAATAATCGACTTTCGTCAATGCAGTTTGTGGCAAGTGTGTCCAACTACCCCATTCTTCGTACTCTTCGAGGGTCATTCCGGTTGGTGATAGCTTCTCGTATTCAGATTGTTCGCGTTGTTGATCCGAGAGCCATGCAGACAACGTAGTTGCGTCCTTCGACCCAAGAGAGTTGGATGACAAATAATAGAAGGAATAGTTGAGGTCCGAAGTACCCAGCACTGGAGCAGCGTCCTTGTACCTTGACATCCGCTTGGCCACTTGTTTGAGGTTCTTACTAACCAAACTTGTCAAATTTTTCAAACTCGCCGACAATCCCATGCGCTTCGATGATGCTCCATTTGGCTGAGATCCGACGCTAGATGGACTTGACACTAACTGAAGGACATTATGAGAGTATCCGCATGCATTACAGTTGTAATCAGGGGGTGGAATAGCCAAAGGACGAAAGACTTCACGCCTCGTTTCAGGAGTCCAAGGAACATATGGGTTATTTGGGTGGATGACAAGTGAAGGTTCCAATAGGCGAGATTTAGAAGTAGCCAAATCGGGCGAGACAGTTCCTTGGTCTTGATTGTTACTTTCTGGCTTGGATGTAATGCTCTGCGGCGATAGCAAGCGTGGAGTTGCCCATCGGGTTGAAGAAGATGCGCCGATGTCTGAAAGGATTGAATGGAGCTGTAGAGATGAAGTATGGGGCAAAGGCGGTAGCTGAAAGGCGTTTGATGGGAGGCGGGGAGTGACAATTACCAAAGTGCTGTCCGACAACGTACAGTGGTTTGGCACGTTGAAATTTCCGGGAGAGGATACAGAGGTAGTCTATAAAGCGTTATGAACATGAATTAATAGTGTCACAGCAACAAAAGTGAACTTTCCAGGTGCAACCTGTCAGCCATCGAAGTACGTCTATTATTGAATTCATCCCCGGGGGCCTTCAGAACGCGTGCATGTGGAAATCCAGCACGGGCGGAGGTGTCACAAAGACTAGTTCCAGCTGAGACGTCGTTTTCCAGAAGCATTAGAGTAAGAATACTGTAGAGTAGGATGAACAGGTATCAAAGTGGGTATGAAGGAAGTTGTTCAATTGTTTGCTAAGTTGTGTCAGTGCACGTGAATGTGTTCCCGTGATACTTCTCAATATTGTCGGATTTTCCGGCGGACCACTACTTATAAGTATTGAAGTATTTGAACGTCAAACACTTTACGGGGCATCAATGGGTGTGGTCATGGTGCTTCTTTTGTTAGATGGTGTAGACTTTCCTTGTGTGAGCTTGACTTTGTATTGGCAACAGAAAGACCTACAGTGTCTTTAGTCGCCTGGGAAGATGAAGGACGTCTAGATACCAGTGTCAAAGTTCGGGGGAGATTTCGCGTAATATCCCTTCTGTCTACTCATCTCTCAGAAGCTACCTCCAACCTCTAGCGTGGTTGCTTGCTGGGTACAGGTCTGTTACAAATGACAGGTGTATACTGGTTGTTCCGCAGACCGGCTGCTCACGTTCATACCGATGCAGTTGCGCTCCTTCCGCCAATTCCTCGGATGTTGGTTCGGGCCTCCGCTGATTTATCGGTCTCTTGCCCTCACAAAACAGTGGACCTGGTGCTATAGGGTCTCAGTCTATATAATACCATCGTGGAACAATGTAGGAACTGAACGATTTCCCAACCCAATTATGTTCAGATCGGGCATACTGACTGCTTTGACCTTGACAGTCGTCTGCCCCTTTGCATATGCCGTCAACTCCCAAGCTTACACTTGGAAGAATGTCAAAATAGGTGGCGGCGGCGGTTTTGTGCCCGGAATCGTATTCAACCCAACTGAAAAAGTACATTGCCTGATGACTTTCGTATCGCAAGCTCAAGTCGTCTATTTAGGGCGTCGCTTATGCTCGCACGGACATAGGTGGAGCATACAAGTTGAACTCAGACAACTCTTGGACTCCTCTGCTTGATTTTGCCGATAACTCACGCTGGAATTATTGGGGCGTTGATGCTCTTGCAACTGACCCAATCACGACCTCCCGCCTCTACCTGGTATGTTCGTGTAAAAACAGTAGTGTCAAGGTATTAATACTTTTGGGCAGGCGACGGGAATGTACACTAATTCATGGGATCCTAACAACGGGCAAATCCTTATTTCAACAGATTATGGTGCAACTTTCTCTTCGTCTCCGCTCCCTTTCAAAGTCGGTGGTAATATGCCAGGTCGTGGAATGTAAGGACAACGCATACTCCAGATTTCCTGGTTCTAATTCAACTTCAGGGGGGAGGTATGAATAAACTCTTGAAAAATAAGCAAATGCCAAATCCCAGTTTTAGCGACTTGCAGTAGACCCTAATGACAATTCAATTCTTCTCTTTGGTGCCAGAAGTGGTCACGGTCTCTGGAAGTCTACAAACTTTGGTGTTACCTGGACCCAGGTCACGTCATTTACAAGCCTTGGTACGTTGCGAAATATGAATGTGATATTCTCTGACTATCAGTCAGGGACCTTTATTCCCGACCCCACGGATGCGTCCGGCTATAACAGTGATATAGTTGGTACGCTGTGTTTTCATATATCCTCACGACACCCGTGAATTCGGTTGATAGGCATTGCTTGGGTTACCTTTGACAAATCGTCTGGCACATCCGGATCAGCGACACCCCGTATATTCGTTGGGGTTGCCAACGCAGGTTCTACTAATATTTTTGTCACTACCAATGGCGGAACTTCATGTGAGCTGAGATTACTAGTGCGGGGAGAATTTGATGATAACGATGTTCACGTCAGGGAGTGCTGTCGCTGGGCAGAACACGACTTACCTTCCACACAAGGGTGTCATTTCCCCAGATGAACAGGCTTTATATGTCTCATACTCCGATGGCGCTGGCCCCGTGCGTGTATTGATGGTCTGGAATTCAACTACTGACCTCTGACTGATGCGTAGTATGATGGTACTTCTGGTTCGGTTGCGAGATACTCGATTGCGGATGGAACGTGTACGTTTTAGATTTCCAAAGGCTTGATTCTGCATAATATTCATACTCGAGTATAGGGAAAGACATTACACCGGTAACCGGTAGTGACCTATACTTCGGCTTTGGGGGCGTCGCTGTTGACCTTCAAAAGTCGGGCACTATCATGGTTGCTGCCCTCAACTCTTGGTGGCCAGATGGCCAGATTTTCCGATCCACAGACAGTGGTACTACATGGTCCCCCCTCTGGGCATGGTCTCCAAGTTATCCAACTATGGCCAAGTATTACTCCTACAATGCTGCACTCGCACCATGGCTCGGACCCAATTCTGTGGACTTCACCCTGGGGGATTTGCAGATCGGATGGATGATGGAAGGTGCGTTGCAAATGTCTACGGAACGTGGAGCTTGCTAAGGAAAAATGCCTAGCTCTTGTCATTGATCCTTTCGACTCGAATCACTGGCTCTATGGCACTGGTTCTACTATCTACGGTGGGCAGGATTTGCTCAAGGTATGATGCATACTATCAGTGTTATATTTTGATCAACTCATCTCTCAATAGTGGGATACTGTGCATAACGTCACCCTCAACTCATGGGCTGATGGAATTGAAGAAACCTCGGTCCAGGGTTTGGTAGCACCTCCCTCCGGGCCGATCCTCTATTCAGCTCTTGGTGACATTGAAGGTATATATTTGCTGACTGCCACACTGTCCGAGCTGTTTGACGACGATATCACAGGCTTTGTTCACAGCTCGCTGACAACTCCCCCAACTGCCGCATACACAAACCCTAAATGGTCTACCTGTGCAGATATCGACTATGCAGGCCTGAACCCGGCTTACCTGGTTCGCATTGGCACTGGAGATAGGTTTGTGCGCCTTGCCCTGATATACTCATTCACTAATCCATACTCTCCACTATGAAGTTCGTCTGGAAAACAAGTGGCACTTTCATCCGATTCCGGAGCTAGCTGGTCGCAACATTATGGTGCGGCCGATAATGTTTCAGGTTCGTTGTAACGCACAACATACGAGTTTAAATTTGACACGCAATCAGGTGGAAAAGTAGCTCTCTCAGCTGATGGCACTACTGTTCTTTGGAAGACTAGTGCAAACGGCGTACAAGTATCGGCTAACCAAGCTACTTTTTCTGTCGTCTCTTCTTTGCCTTCGACGGCCGTTATCGCTGCTGACAAGAAAACAAGCGGGATTTTCTATGGCGCATCCGGCTCTTCATTCTACATCTCTAATGACAACGGCAATACTTTCGCTATGAAGGGCAGTCTCGGAACTTCATCTTCCCCCGTCAAGATTGTCGTTCATCCTAATGTTACCGGCGATATTTGGGTCTCATCGGATAAGGGGCTTTACCACTCGATCGATTCTGGTGCAACTTTCACCGCGATGTCAGGAATCGATCAAGCTTGGGCCATCGCACTCGGCGCGCCCAGTTCATCAGGTGGTTATCCTGCCTTGTTTGCTGCCGCCAATGTTGGTGGCACTATCGGATACTTCAGGTCGGATGATCAGGGTGTAAATTGGGTCCAGATCAACGACGCTGCACATGGATTTGGATCTGTCAGCTCAAATGTAATTACTGCAGACCTCCGCACGTACGGACGGTACGTTTCATCCAAGTCTATCAAAGTTCAAAGCTGATCCCTAGTTCAGTGTTTACATTGGGACTAATGGACGCGGGATTTTCTATGGAGATGTTAGT
>JAGGAQ010006321.1:0-19900 GCA_017657225.1 Termitomyces sp. T69sscA
TTATTACCTGCCGACATAGTTGAAGCCACCTACTTACAGCCAGCACCTAACAGCATCTTGTCCACTACCAACTTGGTCACCAGAAGAGCCATAGACTTGCAACGTCACCAAGAGGACTTTGCACACCTACACGAGACAGTCTTTAGCGCCAGGCGCAAGGCAGCACTAAGGTTTAAAACTGACCACAGTGCCACTATCAGGGACTATGACTTCAAGAGGGGAGCCTTGGTCCTTATGCAAAACTCCAAGATAGAGACTACCCACAACAAGAAGATGCATCCACAGTACCTTGGCCCTTTGGTAGTAATTTTCAGGAACAGAGGAGGCACCTACATCCTTTGTGAGCTCAACGATCCTGTGCTGCATAGGCCCGTTGCCATTTTCCGCTTACTGCCCTACTTAGCATGTGGACATATTGACTTGCTGCTTAGCGCCCTTGACATAGACACGGTCAAGCTAAGAGAACTGGAAGAGACAGACCTGCTGGACAATGAAGACCTGCCCACAATAGAAGAGGTAGATGACCAATAAGCACCAATTAACAATATGTGCTAAGCCATTTCATTCCTTATACGTTATATTTCCATTTTTGATCACTATACCTACAGACATTTACCAGTTATTATTTACCTTTTGAGTCGCAGCGCTAAGGGCCTTAGCGCTCTGTGCCATGCGCAAACCAGCACCAAGGGTTTTTTTGCCATGATGATTTACTGAGCGTTCCCCAGAGGCCCCTACCTATTTTACCAAGCCTCTAAAATTCACTAAGTCATGCCCTTACCTCACTTATAAATCCCCTCCACTTATTATACTATAGACTTTGTTCCTTACATTACAAACCATCCTTTGAACTCAAACTTAACTTCTTGCTTTGCATTGTTTGGAATGGTATGAGGTTTTTGTTTTTACATATTACTATACAGATATACTACATTCCTTTTGACAAAGCATTCAAATCTATATCACATTTCATATAACTAAACACCAATAGAAGTTAGCGCCTAGTCGTCGTTGGATGGCAGGCTGGGGTCACACAAGGGGAGGTCACCTTCCTGGACGTTGTTCTCCTCCTGCCACTCCAAGGCCTGAATCACGTCCTCCTGGTAGTTGCAAAGTGTTTCCACACTTTGCACCAACGTCGAATACTGCAGGCACAAGCCCATCAGCTCTGCCCGCACTGCCTCCCTCTCCCTTGCCAAGACTCTCTTCATGTGGGCAGCCTGTGCCCTCATCCTCTCCAAAAATTCAGCCAGATAAAGAGGCACCACCAGGTGTGCCAAGTCTTCTCCCAGCCATTCAAAAGCCTTGCCCATGACCCTTGGCACTGGGAGCAACGTCCATCAGGGGTCATACTAAAGCTGTGCTAAGTATTGTAATAAACAATGAACAAGAAAACTCATCCTTGCTTTTATATGTTGCCTAGGCTCCCAGAACTCTGGCTCATTGCTAGATGACACATCTTAGATCTCTGGGTCCCTGGCACCCCACTCTGGCAACCACTTCCATTGAGGCAACTCCTCAACTCAAGGCTGCGCTTGGTGGGTCGCCTCTGCCTTGCCCTCCTTCTCAACCTTGTCCCTGCTACCCGCTTGCTGTGCACCCACATCTTGAGGCGCCTCAAGCTGGCAACTTGGACCTGCCAAGGCATCTCCTCCCAGCACCACCTTGCTGGCTTCAATGGCTGCAGCCAGGCAGCATGCCTCATCCTCCTCCTCCTCTGACTTGACCTTGAGTGTCACTACTGCAGGTGACACCACCCGCACCCTCTTCTTCTCCTTGTCCATTGGTGACAAAGGTGGGGAAGCTTTGCACTTGCCTTTGCTGCCCTCCCTTCCCTCCTTGCCTTGGCGCGTCAACAGTGCCAAGCTCCTCTTGCTAATAGCAACAGTCTTGCCCCTAGCGCATTGCTAAGTCTACTGTCACTTTGCTCTTGGTCTCCTTCAAGACAACCCAGGCCTCCACTCCAGTATCCACTACCACTTGCACTTGCCTGGGAACAAGAAGCCTCGCCAACTCCTTGTCAGTGAAGTCCAACTGAGTTGGTGCCTAGCGCTAAGGGTCAGCCAAAGTGTAAGTCCAGTTAATCGTCAAATGCCTACCTCATATCTTGGCGCCTTGCACCCCCTGCGCTTGGAGGCTGGTTTAGTAGGGGACAATTTCTTGGTGGGCGACGCCAGTCCCTTAGCACCACCCGCAGGAGCCTTTGGTGTTGCTGGCATTGCTGCACCCTTAGCAGTGCCAGCCATGGTCTTGAGCATCTTCTCCTTAGCACCCTCTCCCTCTCCCTCCTCTTGCCCTTGCCACGACCCCTTGCCAGTGCCTGTGGCCTCTTCCAAGCCCAACCCTTTCCATGCCAACACCTCCAAGCTGCTGATAATGCACTGCTGCACATCCGCCTCCGACTCCCTGGTGACCTCTTGCTAAAATTGGTCCTGGCGCTGCAGGTCCTGTTCCACGAGAGGGGCAATGACAGCCTCTTTGCTGCAGAGAGATAAGTCAGACCAAAGCTTGATAAAAAGAAAATCAGCTGGAAGAACTTACTCTTTGGCAGCTGTACTTACCACCAGAGGCTCCTTGCCTGCCAGCAAGGCCTCCGACTCTTTGTTGAAGGAAAAGGCAGCAGGTGCCTAGGACCGTTTGTTAGCGCAAGGCTTGGCAACAATACTAGAACTTACAAAATCATGGGCAAACAGTGCCAACCACTCAGCACCAAGGTTGTCTTGGTAGCATGCCATACACCACTCCAACAACTCCCTATCCTGCTCCCATGTGATCCCGTTTCCATGCATCATCTGCCACTTCTGCCACAAGCACATCATTCCCTCAACCTTGTTACAAGGCGCCTCTGCGCCCAGGCCTTGGATCTGTGCCAAGAGCAGGTTGGTGCAAGCGATGAAGGAGGAGGTGGCCAAGAAAGCATTAGTGGTGGGAGTTGACATTGAAAGGGAGGAATTTATCAAAGTACCAAAACGACTGCTAAACCTTTTATACACCCAAACTTCATGCACAGACCATTAGCACATGGACCTTCAACATGTGATCACTAGGAGTTGACTGAGAACAGTCAATTTTCAAGTTGGAGAGAGATGATAAGACCCAGGTTGTATCAAAAGGTGTACTGATGTATTGTAACAGCCGTGTGTACTAGTGGTTAGCATGACCTCTGGTCTACCTGGTGCCCTCCCAAAGGGCTAGAGTTTAAATCCCTGGACAAACTTATTGTATTTTTATTATTATTATTGGGTTATTTTACCTTACTTTCTTGACTCCAAGGTTTCACCAACCTTGCCACTGCACTCTGATAACCACCATCATTTCATGACAATGACATTTTGGTGATTTCATGTCTACTTTTTTTGGCATCTTGACACAACAAACAGCTTGATTGGCGCTGCTAGGCATTGCCAAGGTCTGATTGGCATTTTCCTATATAAAAGATTGTTGGCTATTATTTACTTACCCAGTTTGCCGCTTTGGCAACTCTTTGGTCATCAACGGCAACTTTGCTTACAATTTACTATATATACTGTACTTATACTCTGCAAATAACAAGTTACCTTCACCCTCTATCTCTTATGCTTGGAGCTTCAGAGCTCAATTTTGCCCCTCTTAAAAGTATTACTCTATATCAGAGCACCATCATACAGTGCTTTGTTTTGCCACTGGAAGTTTGCCAGTGTCCTAGTTCTCTACATGCTTTGCAACTACGGTGGGCATCTAGCGCTTGGCATCTACGCTAAGCATCACCTTAACACTTACTTACCACTATCCTCCACTAACTTGTCTTCTGGGACCCTGCCTGGCTCACCTCACTTAGCAAGCCCGACGCTGTTTGCCTTGTGATTGCCTACCCCGACACCACTTGGTACAATTTCAGGTGTCATCAGCACCACAAGCGCTATTACCAGCTAGTACCAAGCCTTCAGCAAGCACTAGAGACAACATATGTGCACACTGCAGTGCTATCAATAATGAGGGAAGTTGTGCTCCAAGCGCAGTATGAGATGGGCACAGAAGTACCACTTCAGCGTCTAGAGGCAGCGGGACAACCAGTGCCCTCCACAGCATTGTTTGTGCAAGACAATCCCGCAGTAATGGTGATGGAAGGACTGCTTGATCAGATGAAGCAGATGTGGAGACAGCACATTTCAGCATCAGATTGACTACACCACAAAGTGCAAACTATTGTCTTCTGAGGAGGCAATTGGCAAGCCTAAATGGGCCAGACAGCAGCTACCATGGCCAGCTGAAGTGGCCAGGGCAGGAGTGCCCACCACAAGTCAGTCAGCATTGCTAGTGGCTTCATCCCTGGACAGGCCTGTGTGGTCTACAGCTGCCCCCACAAGATCTGTGTTGTTGGTGGTCATGCCTGTGTGGCCTACAGCTGCTTCTACTGGACAAGCAACATTGTTGCCCATGCCCGCACAGCCTATTGCTGCCTCCACAGGGCAGTCAACAGTTGCCACCCTGGCTCTCATGGCCTTGGTGGTGCCAAAAGCACTCAGGTGCAAAAGGCAATGATAGCAGTTGATGAAGAGATGGGAGAGGTCCCAATTCCAAGAGACAAAATGACACCTTTGGACATAGGTGGCACAGCCCCTCCCATCTAAGGAAACAACAGACTCATCTAAGCATGGACCCCCAGCTGCAAGTTAAGCCCCAGATGCATTAGGGCCCTCCAGAACTCATTGGAGGCAAAAGCCGCCCCTCACTGCGTCACAACTGTAAATCATAGATTTTCCAGCAAACATTCTAGAGTGAGCAGAGGCTGCCCAAATGCTATTTATGAAGGCCATGGTATTCCTGGCCCCACCAGAGCAGGTAGTGGTGGTTGCCTTGACCACCAATCCATGCACACTTGCGCAGTATGACAGGATTGTGGCCATTATGAGGTGCACCTAATCAATGACAACAGCAACTATAAAGAGTTGCAGTCTGAGGAGGAGGAAGAACAGGAAGAGGGCAAAACGCTCACACAGTGCTTTCAGCATGTTCAGTGAAACATGAAGATCGCCAAGAAAAAGGCAAACAAGGCCAAGGCGGCAGTTGCTCTGGTGCATTGAGCACTGAACAACTTCTCCAGCCACATCCCCAATGGATTGGGAGTGAAGATCTGGGGGCCACTCAATGTCGAGTGGCTCAACTCATGCTTCTGTGAAGCTATCAACCCCTGTTGTTACTACTCATACCAGATGAATACTGTGTTTGTCAGTGCCAAGGCCAATTTGGCAGCCACCTTCAAATTCAGTAATGGCCAGAAGGCCAAGATCCCCAGCACAATGGTCTATAAGTTTGCCCGCCAGGGATTTCCTAGTACACTGTTCAAGTTGGAATGGCTTTACAAGTACTACACAAACCCCCATATACCCCATTGCAACCGTATTGTTGTGTATATGCCTCCAGGAGCTTGCTTGGAAGTGTGACATGTCCCTGCAAACCAAACTATGAAACTGTTATGCAAAGATCCTGTGTATCAGGATCTGGTCAATCCGATGCAAGGTCTGGAGGACCTTCTGCTGCTAGAGTGCTGACATATTTCATCATGCTTCCTGCACATAAAGGAAGACAGAACCCCTGCTCTGCGTATCATGCACATGCCCAATTCTAATATGCTGTTTGACCTTGAACAGCTAGCATGATATGCACTTATTTTTGGCAGACCAGGAATCAAGAATACCTGGCAAGGCATTGCATTCAACTATGCCTACCACATGCATTGGTGTACTCTATTCAGGTTTGCTCTCTGCCAGGCCCTCTGTGCTAACAGCACAGGTAAGACAACACTGGTTCGTTGGCTAGTGCTCATTATGGCATTGCCAGGATTGTATTGTGAGGTGGTAGATGCCTTCAATAAAATTTACAAGAAACCCTTTGAGGGCCAACGTGGGGCCCAAGTGAACATTTTCCAAGTTCACATACCGGATGATCAGGTATAGAAGTTCTCTGATGACAACGTGCTGCACGTCTTACTGTACAAGCGTATCTTGGTCAAGTGGGTCGACCACACCTATACCTATGGCATGGTTCACTTGGAACAGCAGTTCCATCACCCAACAATGTCATTGGACATCTTCCAAGAAGTTGACAATGAGTGTTTGGAGCACCTTGAAGTATATGGAACACCAGTGGCTATCCCTCAATGGGATCGATGGTGCAAAATGAGCAAAGAGGACTATTACTGCCTCCTGTTCAAGCACGCCAAAGGGAGCACAGCTGAATTGTTCTCTGAGGCCATCAGCCTCTACTATTATATTGAAATGGACCTGAATGTGGGTCAGCTCTGGAAACAAACACCAGCACACAGTATAATGCCTTCTATTGAGGCTGCAACTAACATTGCATCAACCAATTGTGAAATGGTAGATGCAACTACTGCAGGAGGTACCACAACCCAACCAAAGAAGGACTCTAAGCCCCTCCCCTCCACAATTGACATTGCAACTGGGGAGGATACAAAGACAACGGACATGGGTGGAGATCTACTGAGCACATAGAATGGGCTGAACAGCCCTTGTCATTGTTATATAGTCAAGGTAACGTTGAGTTGTACACTCAAAACAACTTACTGACACTAATTGTGCTCTGCAGCATGTATGTCATATATACTTGTATTAATTGTGTAATGTGTAATATACAGCATCATATGACACCAAGTTTTGGACTATATTATGCACCATTGGTGCCTGTGATAGTACCCAAGCAAGTACTTTGAACAACCCAAGTGAGCTCATATCAAGCAGTATATCTGCTTGATTAGTAGTCTATTGTTGCCAACAGCGACACAGAGTTATATGAGCAATTACCATTACACTCACAGTTGTGAGACGAGACCCAGGCATAACACTGAGATGAACATACTGTTTGTAGACTGTACAACAGTCTAAAGAGGGAGTGTGTAACCAGCAAAGTTACCTGTACTATATCAATTGTGCTTACTATGCATATTGTAGCATATTTGGAGACCAATGCACATCCATAGATTATGTAAGACAACATCTTGTATTCATAACATATCTAGTCAAATCTGATATTCAGTCTGATTCAGCTACTGCATGAAGCATGCAAGACTGTTTTAGCTGTAGCCACCAGCTACAATGAGGTCCTGGAAGATGTTGTTCATCATTGTCTGGAAGGTGGCCAGGCTATTGGTGAGTCCAAAGAACATAACAAGCAGTTCAAACAGTCTCTAGTTGGTCCAAAAAGCAGTCTTCTGCTCATCTCCCTTCTAAATGCACATGTTGTTGTAACCTCACTGGACATCCAGTTCAATGAAGTACCATGCCCCCCAGAGGTTATTGATGAGCTTGGAGATGAGGGGAAGGGGGTAGCAATTCTTCACCATCATGGCATTAAGAACCCAGTACAGTAGACTATCTCTTAATGCATTGTGTCGGGATTCATGCAACTTTAGAATGTCACACTGTGTGACAAATGTGACAGACCTGTGTGATGATTTGATTCTGCCACCAACACCTGTGTTAAAAAAACTATCTAACCTGGTTTGAGCACTAGTCTGAAACTGCTTATGCTTCAATCAAGCCCGGAACCTATGGAGCTGCTGAGGGAGCTCAAAAGAGAAGTCAATGTCAGCATATTTCAGAGATAGCTGCTCAACCTTCTTGGTAAGTGCAATAAGCTCTGCAATTGCACAATCACCATCAGGATCCACTTCCTCTTCATCATCCAAATCCTCTATTTCCAATACTTCTCCCCTTGTCTCTGCCATCTTGTGCCGCACAGTAGCAACAATTTTGGCATCACCTTCTTCAAATGTGTATGCTGAATTGGGATCCTCCCTCTCCTCCACAGGATCCAACAGATTTTTGAGGTTTGGTGCTGGCCCAAAGATCCTCTTGCACTTCACTAAATCTTTGACAGATTCCATCAGGTTGGCTTCCACAGCATCCAACTGTGGGTTGTGTGCACAGCATGCAGATAGCTTGATGGTGAGTTTAGGGAGACGACTATCTGATGTAAGCTGATCAACAGCTTCCTGTGCCTTCACAATATCAGCACAAGGACTTTCTTGATTGATATCAGAATCCTTATAGACTCTGATTTAGCATAGTAAACCTCAAACAATATATTAAGAACTTACACGTGTTGAATCTGTGTATGTCTCCAGCAATTTCTTATTGTTGCTGTATCAATTGCATTCCATGCTTGCTGAGCCATCACCATTGCTTCGAAAAGATTGATTTTGAATATTTTGCTCTCACCTGCTTCATCAAGCTCAATAGCACATCTGCAGAAGGCCTGCCGGTAATGTGCCAACACCAAATGTTTCCTGCATTGAGCGGTTGAACAAATGATGTCATGTTGGGCTCAAAGAATTCAACTCAGATATTCCATGGCTGATAATCAATGCTGTGTCTCAAAAAGTCGTCAACAAGAAGAAGGATGTGACGGTTCTCTTTTCTCATCTGGATGTCAAGGAGTTTGATCCACCTACAGTCAACCGTTAGGATTTAGAAGGAAAAAATGCACAAGAAACATAACACACTCCTCAAATATTTCTGCAGTCATCCATGCCTTCTTGTTGTTACAGTAATGGAAGCCTTGCTGAACTGGTGTTTCCTTCTTGAAGCAACGGGGCTTCTTTGCTCTCCCAATATATAAAGGTGGAAGCTTTTCACTCCCATCTGCATTACACCCAAATGCAATTGTGATGCAAAATTTTTCCTTCTTCTTGCCACTCATCTCCTTTGTTGCAAGGCTGCAATTAGGAGGTGCCCTACATTAGCATGTAAAATAAAGTTTTGTGATCAGAATTGGTCAAAATCAACTCACATAGCAAAGAGACTGCTTTTGTCAATGTTGAAGCAGTCTTTCACTTTATATGCATCAGTGATCTTCTTCACACGCTGCTGCTCTACCTCAACTGCCTCTGAATCAACTGAATCAGCTTCTCTGTGCTGCCGATATTCCTTGATCTTGTAAGCCTAGCAAAAAGAAGAAATCCAGCCCTTGCCCATGATCCATTCCTTCTCTGGTACAGCAAACTCCTTCTCAAAATACTTCCGCTTCTCCTTTAACATGGGTCCATTGACTGTCTCTTGCTTCCCCTCCATGTGCTTGACCCAGAGGAACAAGGCCCACTCAACATCTGGTCTTGTGACAACACGTGAATGCTTTGAGGACAGCGCATTTGGGTTGTTGTTGGCTTGAGCCTCCATCTCTCCACGTTTCTTGAGTTTTCTTGACAGTGCCAACTGAGAAAAGACAAGTGCACCATCAAGCTTGGAACAAAAGTGATCACAGACATTATCCTGAGACAGAGCAGGATGTTCATCTATGAAGGCAAAGACAGACAACCAGTCATTTTTTGGGCTGGTGATAAGACCCAGGTTGTATCAAAAGGCATACTGATGATTTCACTGGTACAGCTGTGTGGATTAGGGGTTAGCACGCTCTCTAAATTACTTGGCATCCCCTCAAAAGGCTGAGGTTCAAACCTTGGACAAACACTTGGCATATTTTTCATTATTTTTCGATTTATTTTACCTTACTTTCTTGACTCCGTGGTTTTGTCGGCTTTGCCGTTGCACCCTGGTAACCACCATCATTTCATGACATTTTGGTGATTTCATACCTATTTTTTGGCATTTTGACACGACAGACAGCCTGACTGGCACCATTAGGCGTTGCCAAGGTCTGATGGACACTTTCCTATATGAAAGATTGTTGCCTATTATTTACTTACTAGTTCCCCATGTTGGCAACCCAAGGGTCGCCAACGGCAACTTTGCTTACAATTTACTATATATACTGTACTTATAGCCTGCAAATAACAAGTTACCTACACTCTTTATCTCTTATGCTTGGGCTTCAGAGCTCAATTTTGCCTTTCTTAAGCTTACTCTATGCCAGAGCACCATTGTAAGGTGCCCTTGTCTTGCCACTGAGAGTACACCAGTGTCCTCATCATCTATGTGCCTTGCAACTATGGCAGGCATTGCACACTTGGCAACTACACTAAGCATTACCTTACCACTCCTTTACCGCTGATTCTCTGCTAACTTGTCTTCTGGGACCCTGCTCAGCTCACCTCCACTAGTGAGCCCAATGCTATTTGCCTTGTAACTGCCTACTCTGACACCACTTGGTACAATTTTGGGTGTCATCACCAGCTTGGCAGAGGTTTTAGGGGTATCCTTCTTTGATTGAGTTCTAGGTTTACAAGCATAGGGCTGGGGTTTATCACAAGGTTTACAACATGGAGGAGATTTGGGCATTTTGGATGAGCTTCAGAGGTTGATTTCAAAGACTCAGTTAACTTTTTTCCCTTTTTCATTCCAAATTGTAGCTGAAATATGATATGACATTATGTAGACACATAATTTTGCTAATGCAACCCTGACTACCCCCTGAAAATATCTCTGTCATAATGCATATCCTGGATCATAGGGCTATGAAATATGCATTATGCATAAGACAACCTTATATAGTGGGCCCCATGTTGGTTCCAGCCCAAGTGCCATGCATTATCAGATTTATGCATCATGACATCATGCATTAAGAGATAGTCTACTGTAGTTCTGAATCAGCTGGAGAGAGCCATCCTTCTGTTTAAGACCAAAGAAGCCATTGGCAATTTGAAGGGGCAGATGCAACCAGAGTTCAGGTTCTCCTGAAGGAAGGTATTGAGCTCATCCTGTTCCTTAGATGCTAATGAGTAGACCTTACAATTGGAGGGTTTGGAATCTGGCATCAGTTCAATGGCATGGTCCCACTGCTTGTGCTATAGGAGTGAGTCAAAGAAGGCCTTAAAGAATACATTTTCAAAGCTGTGGAGGTACTGGAGCACCACATCCCAGAATGCCCAGGGCAGAGAGTTGGTGGCAAATGCCTGGGCTAACCACTGAGATGTGGTTTGGCTGGCCCAGATCTCCTTGATGGGTAGTGGTGGACACAGAATGGTTGCGTAGATCTAGTCTCCAACTTCTACTGCCTCATCTAGAAACTTCAGGTGATGGATGCCATAGAACTCCCTCTCAGCTCTTCCTCTGGTGCCCAGCTGCAGCTCCAGTCATCCTTCTAGAGGGCCTCTCTACAGGGAAACACTAGGAATGGAGGTCCATGAGGTCGAGGTCCACCAAGGGGAGGTGGTCAGCACAGCAAGCCCAGATGGCTGAGTGCTCTCATGCTTCAGCCCAGCACTCTTCCTTGACTTTGGTTGTGTAGGTGGAATGCCTCCAGGAGCACCAGCTCATCATTACCTTGCCCTGGACCCAGTCTACTTCCAAGTTGTGCTCCTAGAGCCAAGTGAAGCCAAGGATTATATCTTGCTTGCATAGGCTAATGACTGCAAAGACTGCACATTTGGCATGAGTCTGATAGTGGAGGACTAGGTCTATGACAGAGCTGATGGCACCTGCTTCATTGGGTGTTCTGTCAATGTTGAACACCAGAATAGGCTTGGAGAGCAGCTGCGTAGTTAGGCCATGGCGTTTAATGAACTCTATGTCCAGAAACAGTCCTGTCACTCCACTATCCAAAAGGGCAGTGACTCCATGGGTTTGTTGTGTGTCTGTGATCTCAATCTCCACATCAAGGCGCAGCAAGTTTTGCTGAAGAAGCAGAGGCCAACCACATACTGCTGAGGCAACTGGCACTATCAAGCAAGGGAACCATGCTAACAAGGCTTAACCAGTGTGTGAACCATTAGTACCCAGTGACAGAGGCATACATCTCATCCATCACTCAACTAAAAATCCTCCTTCAGACCTAGAGAGGGAGGGAGCACATGTGCCACTCTCTTCCAGGGCCAACTCCAATGTCATCTAGTGATAGGGCTCTGGCAGCATCCTTCACAGTCAACAGTTGCAAGAGAAGCTCCTCTTGCTCTATAGTAGATAGGTAGTGCACCTCCAGGCCCAGCAGGCAGTGCCATGCAAGGTGCCCTGGCTTTTTGCATCACTGGCACAGTAGCAGTGGAGGGTGATGTTGCCAGATGGCATTTACATCCATGAAAATGCTTGAAGATAGAGATCATGGTGCAGGAGCAGGCACTGAGTGCAGGAGAGCAGAGTGCATCCAGTGTAGCTTCTGCTGAATCTCCATGAGCTGCTATTTGTCAGGGGACTGATCTCCAGACCATGTTCAACTCTATTCTGAGCTTAGTTCAAAGATGTGCCCACTTTTAGCACATCTAAATGACCGCTCGGCCTGCCCTATCCCCTTCCATCTTCCAGTAGTCAGCCTTGATGAGTCATATGCACAGACCTTACTCAGCATCAATTATTGTTAGTCATACTCCATTACATACTAGGGCCCAATGAGTTAAGCAGTATTAGTAACAGCACAGCCACTGATGTAGTATATATAGGCAGCCTGGAGATATTCTATCCACAGGCTGAACAATAGCAGTGTTCTTCTGGCCTACACACTGAATCAGCTGTAAGCTCTCTAGTGATGTCCAGCCACTTATTTAAGCCCTGCTGTTCCCTTGTCTGACTCTTGCCTGCCTCCATGCCCACTTGACTCCCACTTGTCACCAGCACTTGCTAGCTCTGTAGAAGGAGTTCCACAAATGTAAGCGATCCCCTTAAACCATTGATCTCAGGCCACCTTGTACTAGGAGGCAATCTGCTCATTGTTCAGGCAGCCCTTAGCAAGGTTCTTGATGCGCTCTATCAAGGCAGAGTGCAGGCCATCCCAGAATGTGAGACACAGTTAAGGCCATCCAGGTAGGCCGCTTGCTTGACTAACACCTGGAAGGAGCCAATGTACTTATCCAACATCCACTTTTCCTGCCTGTATTGCTCTCTGTTGCACAGTGCTTGTGCAGCAGATTTGGCAGGATCCATTGGAAAGAACTCTGCCTAGAAATCCTTTTCAAAGGCAGCTCAGTCTGTAAAGCTCCCAACACCTTCAGGACATCAGAGCACATGTAGTGCATAAGTGGAGGCCTACCTGGCCTTCATGTAGGGTAGCACCCAAGCTATTTTCAATGCATCAAAGTTGAAGGCATCTCCGCTCAAGTGAATGTAGGTGAGGCAGGACTGGAGGAAACACCCCCTGGAGGTGTGGTTACCCTCATATGTGGCCAGGAGTGCCAGACATGGTATCTGTGCCTGAGGACTTGCCAAGGCTGCTGGAGCTACTGGAAGAGCTGCTGGAGCTGCCAGAGAGGGTTCTGCCACCAGAGGTGGTGCAGCAATAGGGGGTAGGTGCTCTAGCAGTGCCTGAAGAGACTGGGAGATGTGATTGGTAGTTTGGTGGAGAGTGGAGAGTTTGATTGTGCGGTGGGTGAGAGAAGCTTGGGTCAGTTGCACCTGCATCTCTAGGTGTAACAGGCAAGTCCAGGCCTCATCCTCAGGAGCCAGAGCATCCAGAGGAGTGTCTGGATTGGCAAGCTGAGACATAGAGTTCTGTGGGTGTTCAAGCCTGGTGAAGAAGCAACAAATAGGGGCTTGGGAAGTCCTAGCAGGCTTTGAGGGGCTTTCAGACCAGAGTTAGGAGACTTGTTCTGCTATAAAGGTGACCTCTGGGAGTTGCAGCTCAATCACACAACTAGTAGAGGAAAATCTGAAGTTATATTAAGCATGATAATGAATGATACAATGGTAACTAATTATCTAGCAGAGGGAAATCCAAAGAGACCAAGTCTAAGGATCCCTGCTGCTTGGTGCAGCATATCAGTGAGTGGTGGAAGCATAGAAACAACTGTATAGGTGACTGAAGCTAACCTTGACCTTGGATAATGCTTGAATGGGGAGTGCAGGAAGTTCCAGGGATTTTTTTTTAAAAAGGAAATGACTTCTGGAGGTCTAGAGCAAACCTCAGGGGTCCCAAGGAGTGGCATAGGAGGTGGGCTGGAGTGTAGTGAAGTGCCAAAAATAGAAGTTCCCTACATTTTTTTTAGGAGCTTCCTTTGTGCTGCACAACTGCTGCTGACATCTGCACTAGCCTTGGTGTCACAACTTGTTACCAGGGTATGAACCTGTAGCCTGGAGCCTACCTACCACCAGTATATAAGTCATAGCATAGCACTTAGTACAGTAGTCTTGATATTGTTATAACCTCTATTTTGTTTGTGTTTCTGCTCTCAGTCCCAATTTCCTTTAGTTTTGATACTTCAACCTTGCCTTGCTTTACTCACCTTGTTTCATTTCATATTCATCTTGTATTGCCTTGTTACTCCTTGCCTCTACTTGTCTTGTATTTCATTCAATCTATTCTATTAAACTCTCTTGCTTTAACTCAGCTCTCTAAGTTCTCTTCTAACTCATCTCTCTAATCTTTTGTCCAACTTTCCATTTGATTCTTCCTTTGCCTCTCACCTTGACTCTTTTCATTCGTAGCTCAGCTAAACTCTGCACCCTCAATCTCTGAATCTGGGATTTGTTTATCTCCACTACTTACTCTAGCCCTTTGACTACCACTTTTAAGACTGGCTTACAACTCTAGCACTTACTCCTCATTCCCTCATGCACTCCCAGCACTTATTCCTTGCACACACCACTCTGGAGGTAACCAGCACTCCTTGTACTTAGGCTTGTCACATCCCTGGCCCTGTCTCCCAGTCTTTTATGCCTTGCACTGTCAAAAGTACTTACCATATGTGTAGTACATTATGTCCATCTAATAAGGACTCACCCAGTGATCTGAGCCTCCATGGTCAGCAGAACCTGAAAATGCAGAAGAATGATGCATAGAAATGATGTGATGTGACTGAGCCATAGCCTCTAAAAGTCACCCTGACAGATGCTGAGTTGGCCTCAGAGTTACTCAACTTTTTGAAATAGTGTGAAAGAAATGGCTTGGTGAGTAAAAATTTGTAACTGGCCTGTATTTGGTGATCACATATTTACTCAGTGTGCATTCTGTGCCTGTCACAGAGATCCTTGCAAGTTTTTGGCACCACAAGCTGGATTTGGATTGAAGTGTGATTCTTCCATCTGCAACTCATATTGCTCCAAACACAAGAGATGCTCTATGTTGTAGCTCTGGCAAGCATTCTATGTATCTTAGAAGGAGGAGTGATGTAAGAGCAACCTCCAGAAGTTGCAGCTCAATCACACAACTAGCAGAGGGGAATCCAAAGTTATATTAGGAATGATAGCAACAATCCAATGGTAACCAATCACCTAGCAGAGGGGAATCCAAGGAGAACAAGTCTAAGGATCTCCGCTGCTCAGTGCAGCACATCAGCAGGTGGCAGAGGCATGGAAACAACTGTATAGTTGACTGGAGCTAACCTTAACCTTGGATAATGCCTGAAAGGGAAGTGTGGGAAGTTTGCCTGGGGGTCCCAGCAAGTCTTGGAGGCCCTGGAGAGTGGCATGAAAGGTGGGCTGAAGTGTATAAGAGTGAATTGAGGAGAAGCTGGTGTAGACCAAAAATAGTAGAAGTCCCCTGATAAGTAAGAGGTCTCATGGGTGTTGGAGCAGATGGATTTGGATTGAAATTGCAGGTGGTAGGGCTGGTACTGGAGGTGGAGAAGAGGAAGAAAAGGCCATTGCAGCCATGGCAGGTGAAGGAGGATTGGCAGGAGTTGAAAGTGGAGAGCAGTGAAGAAGGGCCTGAAAAGCTGGTGACAAAGGTTGGGCCACTGCGCAAAAAGTGGTATGCAGTAGAGACAAAATCAGTAAGCAAGGATAAGTAGTCAAAGTGCTGGCAGAGTAAGTGACAAATTAGGAAAACAAGTTGCAAAAAGTGCAGGCTGAACAAGACAAGGTGTGGTGGGACCAGAACACAGTGCTGGCAGTTGTGAACAGATAAGCAGTGGAGGCTCAGAGGCTGCAAGAGCAAGTGTGACATCTGGAGTTGCAGTTGGCAAGAGTGGAAGCATAGCAAGAGCCAAGTACTTTGAGCACTTTTCAAGTGGAGCAAATCCAGTAGTTGAGGCAGGACATGCATATAGCATAAGCAGTAGAGGAGGCAGTAGTGATTAATAGTAGCAGGGAAGAGTAGTGCAAAAATAGTCATTTCCAGAATTGTCTATTCACTACTCACTTGTTCTAGGTTAGGTTTATGAGCACTAGATATTGCTGAATGGAACCTTAGTAGCACACACCTCCAATTTAGAGGGGCTGAGATAAATGCCCTATAACTTTCTCTTGGACATGGATCACAGAATGACTCAGCTAAGCATGCTGCTTGTAGAACACTGGCAGCAGAATATTCTAGCTCCAGGACCATAAATGAAGGTTGCAGCAAACATGGAGGTGTTGTTGAGGCACAAGAATCATGACATGGTGATGATGGTGGCACAGATGGAGACAGCCTTTGCAATTAAGGAGTGGGGGAGGAAGTGGAGAAGAAATCGATGTAAAGTGATAAGGAGGTGAATCTCTAAGTCTATTGCCATGTTATTCTTCTTGATCATGGTTGTTGTTGCTGGTGCTCCTAATTGTAAAATTTTTATAGTCATATATATATATATTGATCCTCAACAATTCCTTTTATTCTGATTTTCTTTGCTGTCATCTTGAACAAAAGTGTAATTGAATGATTTCTTGGAGGTTGAGAATCAAAATAAAACATGCAGAGTTTTAGTGAGAGTTGATTCCCTGATTAATCTAGAGGTAAGAGGTATGCCTACTAAGGCTGTCTAAGGCTGTCTATGAATCTCAAGTTTAGAAGTAGCTTAGCAGGGGTGCTGACAAGGTTCTTTCAGGATTCTCAGGTGTTGTTTTGGGACCATAGCCCTTCCAACAAATCAGATTGTAGGAGTGGCCATGGACAAGTCATGAGTCAAGGATGTGATGAACCTTGTGGTGGTGTTTGTCTTCAACTTTTACAAGTGGCAGTCAGCTGGGTTGCTGTTCAAGGAAGGGGTCCAGGGCATACTCTTCAAGTAGGCAAATGTGGAGTATTGAGTGGAGGCCCTTCAGGCCCAGAGGTAGATTGAGCTTGTAGGCATGAGTTGAAACCTTCTAGAGGACCTTGAAGGAGCCAAGACATTTGTCATTGAGCTTGATCAAGAGTTGCCAAGTCATGAGGCTGTGCTGCTTGAGCCATACAAGAGTGCTGGAAGTCCAATCAGGAGTGAGTTCACAATAAGTGTTGGCAATGTTGATTTTGTCCCAGAAAAATTAATGAAGCAACTGGAGGTCTTAGGCAATTTTGTGGGCTACATGTGATGGAATGTCTTAAAACAAAAGGGTGAGCTGGAGTTTATATCCTTTGCTGGCATAGAAGGGTGAGACTCTGATGGTGCAATGAAGGGTGTTGTTATAGGTAAACTCAACAAAGGGCAGTTTGGCTGCACCAGTTGTTCTATAATTGTCATAGAGGCAGAGGTACTGCTCCAGGATCTGGTTCACTTGTTTGGTTTAGCTGTTGGTCTCCAGATAGTAGGCAATGAGGAAGTTAGTTTTTATTTCAAGGGCCTTACACAAAGACTGTCAGAATCAGAAGATAAAGAGGGAGCTGTGACCAACCAGAAACAATGTTGTCTTGGGGGCTATGCTTGGAAAAGACATCTTTGAGGAAGCATTTAGCAGGCATTATTATCACAGGATGAAGATTGCTTGGACAAGGATGGTGTTGAAACCTTTTAACTGAGGGAGTCCAACAATGTGGTATATCAAGGTTGAAGTTCAAGGGAAGCAGCTAGAGGCAGTAGCAAGAAAACTTAGCCTAGAGACACAATTGCAGGCACAAACATACTAGGTGACATCCTTCTTCATACTTAGCCCAAAGTTCATGAGATGAGCTGAAGGGTCTTACAAATTCTGTGGTGGCTGTCACAACCTGCCAGCCCACCTCCAGTCCTGAACTCTGGCTCCAGGACTTCAACAACTAACCACTCTTGATTCAGCCCTGAAGCATGCACCAACTGGCCTGCTACACCCACAACCATCATTGCCACCCTCAGCAATCAACTCAGCCATCACTAGCTCTCCATCATGCATCACAATTCATGCATCACCCATTATTCCTATCACAACCTGCTGCCTACCTCTGGTACCAAGCCCTGGCCCTGGAATTTCTACCTCTCCAAACCAGCTTCACAATGCCCCAGGAGCACACACTACTCAGACTGCTGCATACCTGGCCATCACTGCCACCCTCAGCACCTATCACTGCCACCCCTGGCATCCCCTTGGCTATCACTGCCCATTGACACTACATCAGCACCAGCCCCAGCAATCTTCAGCACTTCCCCTGGCCCATACCAAGACTTTGCCTGGCCTTCACTGAGCACCTGTCATGCATTAGGACCAACACATCACTTGCATCAGCCTGGTCCAACATCTATGTACCACACTTCCTTTCCTGCTCAACTCCTCACTTCCTCATCATTCCATGCCTCTCCTTGCCCATGCTCCCAAAGCAATACTCTTCCTTTGAGAGCTTCCTTTGCACTGCACAACCAATGCTGACATCTGCCATGGCCTTGCATGATTTTCAGACTTTACTTGGAGCCCCAGCACCACAACTCATTACCAGGGCACAGACCTGTAGCCCAAAGCTCACCTACTACCTCCCATATATAAGTTGTAGCATAGCACTTGTTACTGTAGTCTTAATATTGCTGCACTTTTGTCTCTGTTCATTTTATGTCTTGTGTTCCAGTTTTTTCTAGTTTTGACTTTGGTTATCTCATCTTGTATTGCTTGTGTCTTGTATTGTCTCTCTATTCTCATCTCTGCTCAACTTGTATTTCCCTCAATCTATTCTTTCAACTCTTCTCTCCATCTTAAATCTCTAAGTCCCTCTCTGCTTAATCCCTTATATCCAGTTCAAGTCTTTGTTCCATTTTCATTCATCTCTCACCTTGACTCTTTCTATTTCTGGCTTGGCTAGATCCTCATGCCCTTTATCTCTGATTCTGGGACTTGTTTGTCCCTGCTACTCACCCCAGTTCATTGATCTCCACATGGAACTCACTACCAGCTTCAGCACTTGTCCCTCACTCCTGCACCTCCTGCATTGCTCCTTGTGCTCACCACCCTGGACATGACTAGTGCTCCCATTTGCAATCCCCTTGCTTTTCCAGCCCCATCTCTTAGTCTCCTATGCTCCACACTTGTTGACCATACTCACTGCGCGCATGATATATCATGTCTGCCCAATAAGAAGTCACCCAATGGTCTGAGCCCCCATGGTCAGCAGAACCTGACAATTTCACACATCATCCTTCTGCACCATGGCCTGCTCATCATTCCATAACATCCATGGATCATTCCACCACACCCTGCATTATGCATGCCTTTGTTGTTCTGCCACCTCTCTGCAAACTCCCTCTGTTCAAGCCCCCAGAACAACATCTCCTCTTTTTTGAGAATATTTGCACCACACAATTATTGCCAACATCTGCCAGCCTTGCACAATCTCTAAACGATACTTAGAGCCTTGGCACAGTATCTGTCAGGTTCTGCTGACCGCGGGGGCTCAGTCTACTGGGTGAATCCACCTTACGGCTATTCACCGTGTACAAACACAGAGCACCAGGAGTAGCGCGAGGCGTAGGAGACCGAAGCGGGGTGGGGGGTGGTGCATGGAAGAGTGCCGGTAGCGCCGGCGGGTAAGACGAGTGCCGAAGAGGGTGAAGGATGAGGGCCGGGGGTTGGTGCGAGTCCCGGGGGTGCGAGAGAACAAGACGAGCGAGCACCGGGGAGCGAGCGAGTCTCAGGGGTCAAGAGAAAAGCAGACGAGGGGACTTAGCGAGTCCCGGGGATAGAAGCAGAGCTGGGGAAGTCGGATAACCAAAAGGGGAAAGAGTCGAGATAAGATAGTGGGAGATGGAAATGATTAAGTCGAAGAGAGGAGAGCCGGGAACAAAGAGTCGAGAGAACTTAGAGTAGAAGAGAGAAAAGAGGACAACGAGAATAGATTAGAGTTACGAGACGAGTGGAGACGAGATAGAGAGTCGAAACGAGACGAGTACGAGAAAAGAAGCAAGTAAAGTAAGGAAACCGGGGCACATGAGAGACGAAACAGAGAC
>JAGGAQ010006322.1:0-19836 GCA_017657225.1 Termitomyces sp. T69sscA
CACAAGGTCTTGGAACGCCTCTGCCAGCATCAGCTCTACCTCAAACCAGAGAAGTGTGAGTTTGAGCAGACCCGGATCGAGTATTTGGGGCTGATCATCTCACATGGAGCTGCCAAGATGGACCCGGTGAAGGTGGCAGGTGTGGCAGAGTGGCTGGAGCCCAAGAACAAGAAGGAGGTGCAGGCCTTCCTGGGATTCACCAACTTCTACCGGAGGTTCATCCAAGACTTCTTCCATCATGCACGCCCACTATTCGACCTCACTGCGAAGGATGTTGCCTGGAACTGGGGACCCCCGGAGCAGACCGCTTTTGATGCTCTCAAGTGCGCAGTTACCTCTGGGCCTGTTCTTCTCTTCCCAGATGACAATTTCCCTTTCCGGGTGGAAGCTAACAGCTCCGACTTTGCCACCAGGGCCGTCTTGTCACAACAGTCCCAGGATGATGGGAAGTGGCATCCAGTGGCCTTCTACTCCAAAAGCTTGAACGCAGTAGAGCGCAACTACAAGATCCACAACAAGGAGATGCTGGCCATCATCTGGGCCTTTGAAGAATGGCAGCATTTCCTGGAGGGCTCCCAGCATAAGTTTGAGGTTTGGACCGATCACAAAAATCTTGAGTATTTCCGGACGGCCAAGAAGCTCAACCGTTGACAGGCCCGGTGGTCTCTGTACTTAGCCAACTTTGACTTCTCGCTGCATCACAAGCCTGGCCGGAGTATGGGAAAACCCGATGTGCTCTCCCGGAGAGCAGACCACGGCACCAGCGGGGATGACAATAGCAACATTGTGCTTCTCCGACCAGAGTTGTTTGCCATCCGGGCCATGGAGGGCTTGGCAGTCCAGGGAGCAGAGGTCGATATCCTCCGGGACATCTGACGTGGAAACCAGGATGGCCACCATGAGGATGTTGTGGCTCAGGCGGCTATGGCTCTGAAGTCAGGACCCACCACAGGAGCTAAGTCAGTCTGCACTGATGAATGGGCCCTCCGGGATGGGCTTCTGACCTTCCGGGACCGCATCTATGTGCCCAACATCCCAGAGCTCCGCCGGAGGATAGTTGAGCAACACCATGACTCCCGCATCGCTGGACATCCAGGCCGGTGGAAAACATTGGAGCTAGTGTCCCGGAACTACTGGTGGCCCCAGATGTCTCGGTACATTGGATCCTACACTAGCACATGTGACCTTTGCCTCCGGACCAAGCCTCAGCGCCGCCTCCCCACCAGGGAACTCCACCCACTACCTGTCCCGTCCGAACGATGGAGCGTAGCTTCGGTGGACTTTATTGTAGAACTCCCCGATGCCCATGGCTATGATGCCATCATGGTAGTGGTGGACCTCTGTGGCAAGCGAGCACACTTCATCCCGACCCACACCACCTGCTCTGCCATGGGTGCTGCAAATCTGTACCGGAAGAATGTCTGGAAGCTCCATGGCCTCTCAGATGCCTACGTGTCAGACCGGGGCCCACAGTTTGTAGCAGAGTTTACCTGGGAGCTCTACTGACTTCTCAATGTGAAACTCCACACCTCCACTGCCTACCATCCCCAGTCTGACGGGCAGACAGAACGTGTGAACCAGGAACTGGAGCAGTACCTCCGTCTCTTCTGCAATGAGCGGCAGGACAACTGGGACGAGCTGCTTCCAGATGCGGAGTTCCAGTACAACAACCACGTTCATGCAGCCACGCAGGCATCACCCTTCCTCCTGGATACAGGACGCCACCCGCGCATGGGCTTTGAGCCCTGGGCCCGGCCTCAGAAAATGAAGCTGTGAACGAGTTTGTAGACCGGATGAGGGCAGCACAGGAGGAGGCCAAGGCAGCTCTGACAAAGGCAAAGGACGACATGGCCTGGTACTACGACCGTGGAAGAACCCCAGCACCCAAGTACCAGCCCGGAGACCAGGTCTATCTGGATGCCTCTGACATCACCACCACTCGCCCATCAAAGAAGCTCTCACACCGGCAGCTAGGACCCTTCATGGTGGAACGACAGGTAGGCCTGCTAGCCTACCGACTCCGGCTCCCAGCAGGAATGCAACAGCTTCACCCGGTATTCAATGTAGTCAAGCTAACACCAGCTCCGGAGGACCCTATCCCGGGACGACGCCCAGTGCCTCCCCCACCCCCGGTGGTGGTCAATGACAACAAGGAGTATGAGGTGGAAGAGATTCTGGACAGCCGCCTATTCCGCAGACAACTACAGTACAAGGTGAAGTGGAAGGGTTATGGGATCAAAGACATCTCCTGGGAGCCCCGGGAGAATGTGCATGCCCCGGGACTGGTCAGAGAGTTCCACTGGAGACATCCAGATGCGCTCCGGGCCATCCGGGGGATCTACCCCATCTCGCCAGCAGACCAGGCAATCCGGAACTTCTTCTACCCTGCACATCGAGACGCCGCACGCTAGAGGGGGGGTGATGTCAGGGGACTTCCATTCGATTTCCATTCTTGGGCACATCCTACGCCACCCCTGGGACCCCTGGGACTTGCTCTAGACCCCCGGGACTTGCCCTAGACCTCCGGGACTCGTTCTAGACCCCGGAGATCTCCGGAGGTCATTTCCTTTTTAGGAAATTCCCGGAACTTCATGTCCCTTCTGTTTGAACATTATCCAAGGTTAAGGTTAGCTCCGGTCACCTGTACAGTTGTTCCCACGCCTCCGCCGCCCGCTGATGCGCCACACCAAGCAGCGGGGAATCCTTAGACTTGTTCTCTTTGGATTTCCCTCTGCTAGGTGATTAGTACCATTGTATCATTGATTACCCTGTCTAATACACTTTGGATTTCCCTCTGCTAGTTGTGTGATTGAGCCGCAACTCCCAGAGGTTGCCCTTACACATGGTCAGCAGAACCTGACAAGCACAGTCCTCCTGTTTGAGAATGCTGGTTGCTCCAGCAATATGTGGTGGCCTCCGCTCCCTCTGCAAACTCACTGTGCCTCAACATGGAGATTGAGACCATGAACCAGCAACAGATCTGTAAAGTCATGGCCCTCTTAGATAGTAGAGCAACAGGACTGTTTTCAGACATCAAGTTTATGAAATGCCATGGCCTAACTATACAGCCACTCTCCAAGCCCATTCTGGTATTCAACATCTATGAACTCCATGTTCACAAATAGTCCTGTTGCTCCCTATCCAGAAGGGCTGTGACTCCTCAGGTCTGTTGCATGTCCCATGGTCTCAATCTCCATGTTGAGGTGCAACAAGTTTGCTGAGGGAGTGGAGGTTACTACATATTTCCAGGGCAGCCAGTGTTCCAGGCGGGGGGACCATGCTGACAGGGCTTGATCGGTGCAGAAAAGGGTGGCTTGGGACCTGAAGGTGGTATTTGTACATCTGAGAGGGAATTTTGAGGTTCTTCTGTCTTAGAATAACTGGAATTTGGGTATGTATTTGTATTTTCTAATGACAGCAATGTGAACCTGTTAGTACCTGGCAACAGAGGTGTACACCTCATCCCTTGCTTGACTAAAAATCCTCCTCTGTGCTGGAGAGAAGAGCACATATGCCACTTTCCTTTGAGGCCAACTCTGGTGCTGATTCATCTGATGACGGGGTTTGGTGGCATCCTTTGTGGCTAGCAGTTGCAAGAGGAGCTCCTTTTGCTCCACAGTAGAGAGGTAGCACACCTCCAGGCCCAGTGAGCAATGCCATGCAAAGTGCCCAGGCTTTTTGCATTGCCAACACAGTAGCGGTGTGGAGTGATGTTGCTGGGCAGCGTCTACATCCATGAGGATGCCTAGGGGTAGAGATTGTGGTGCAGGAGTGGCCGGAGCAGGAGCAGGTACTGAGTGCAGAGGAGTGAGATGCCAAAGAGTTACCATTGAAGTGGAGCAGTGAGCAGGGTGTGCCCAGCATAGCTCCTGCCAGATCTCCATGAGCTGCCATTGGTTCCAGGCCACCTTGTACTAGGAGGCAATCTGTTTGTCATCTGGGTGGCACTTGGCAAGATTGTTGATATGCTCTATTAAGGCAGGGTGCAGGCCATCTCAGAATGTGAGACACAGTTGCAGATCATCTGGGTAGGCTGCTTGCTTGACCAATGCCTGGAAGGAGTCGATGTACTCATCCAATGTTCGCTTTCTCTGCTCATACTGTTCTCTGTTGCAATTGATTGGAAAGAACTCTGCCTGGAAATCCTTTTCAAAAGCAGCCCAGTTTGCAAAGCTTTCAACACCTCCAAGACATTGGAGCACACACAGCACGTAAGTGGAGGCCCACCCAGCCTTCATGTAGGACAGCACCCAAGCTATCTTCAATGCATCAGAGTCAAAGGCATCCTTGCTCAGGTGAATGTAGGTGAGGCAGGACTGGAGAAAACACTCTCCAGAGGTGAGGTCACCATCATACATGTCCAGGAGTGCCAGGTGTGGTATCTGCACTCAGGAACCTGCCAGGGCTGCCAGAGAGGGCTCTGCCACCAAAGGTGGTGTGGTGATGAGGAGGAGGTGCTCAAGTAGTGCTTGGAGGTTGTTGCCATTATTGATGAATGGTGTGTTTCTGGATGACTCTTTAAGATGCTGTAGGGTGGTAGGGTCTTCCATTGCTATTTGTTCTGTCATATCATTCTTGGCAGTGATTGGGTATCTATTGTGGCGCTCAAGGAACCTGACATGGTAGGATCCATATATTTGTCTTGTGTGCAGATCGTAGCATCAATAAGTCTTAAAGTTCTGTCCATACCCAATCAGTATGCATTCCACTCCTCTTGCATTCAGCTTAGAGTTGTGTCAGTCTAAGATCAGAACATATGCACAACAACCAATCTCCCGCATGTACATGGAGTCTGGTATTTGTCCATGCTACAATTCAAAAGGTGTCTTTTGTCCAGGGACTTCAGTTTACAAGTGTAGATGGGCAGCAGTCATGTAAAATTCATCCCACATTGAATCTGGGCACTTAGCTGCTAGCCACATTGTTTGTGCTTTACCTTGAAGAGTACAATGCATGCGCTCCACACAGCCCATGTGAGCAGATGTGTAGGGAGCGCCATATTCTTATTGTGAGCCTGTAGTAGCAGGCCATTTCTTCATTTTGGTGCTTTTAGATTCTCCATCATGCCCTGTGCAAAAGATCTTGATGCACTTTTCAGTCTCTATTTCCCTGGCCTTCTCTCAGGCTTGTAGTGCTAAGAAAGCACTTTTTGACTTCAGTGGAATAGACCAGGGCATGTTTGAGTAGTCATTGACTAAATCCATAATATATTTATTCCCAGTGCAAAATTGAACATTCATTGCACCTGCTAAGTCTATCCAGACTATCTCTAGTCTCTCCTTTGCTCTATGCCCCCCTTTGTGCATTCTTGATACCGGAGTTTGAGTCTGCTTGCCAAGGATGCAGACGTCACATTTTGGTTGTGTGAGAATGGAGGTTGGGGGCATACTTGGGAGGAGACTAGCTGGAGCCATAGTTGCGACAACCTGGTAATTGGCATGCCCAAGGTGCCAGTGCCATGTGTCGAGGTTGACTGGTCATTGAGCAGTAAGTGCATGTTCAGCCAAAGCAGATTGCAGATCAAGAATATAGAGGCGACTACCAGGAATGAGTGGGCCAGAGGCAAGCAGTGTGCTGCTAACATTGTCCAAAATGGTTACTCCTGTCCTGCTAAAGGTAACAGTTGCATGCATTCCTATGACTAGAGCTGAGACTGAGATCAAGCAGACTGCAGAAGTGGGGATGTAGAGCACATTCTCAAGGTGTATTTCAGCTTGATTCTGGATGCGGAATCAAATTTATCTTATGCCAACAGCTTGGATGGATGTTTCTCTGACCCCTTTGACAGCCCTTGGAGGAATTGCCCTAAGTGTGATGAAGTCAGAATGGCAAGGAGAGATGTGAACAGTTGCACCTGAATTGAGATAGAAGGCTTCTTGTTTAGAGATGCAAGTGTGGTGTGCTCAGTTTGATCAAGTGGCGCAATTACCATGGTGGCTAAGATTGTTTCGTGGTTATGCATTGTGTTATTGTCCCAATCAATAGTTGCCCTGAGATCATTGCCATAGTCATTGGTGTTGTCTTCAATGGTCATGAATCCGTAGTATTCAAAGAAGTCTGTAAAGTTGTTGGAAGAGGCAATTCCTGCAAATACAGTACTCTTTGGGGTGTCTTGCTTGATGATATTGATTTGAATCTTCTGAAGGTGGAATGTGTTGACTATGTATGCCTGTCCATCCATTCCTTTCACAGCAATGCCAGTTTTGGTGTTTGAGTTGTTAGAGCCTGCGCTGCCTTTGTTGTTTGTACTTCCTTTCCCTCCTCCTTATGCTGCCCGGTGTGCCTCCTTGGATTCCTCTATGGTTTTCCCGGCCATACCACCTCCTGTTTTCACGCACCATTGTTTTGTGTGTCCTCAACAAGATAGTCCTAAAGAGTAGCAGAGCTTGCAGCATGGGGATCCAGGGCCATGATTGTGGGTATGGTCCTTTGAGGCAGTAAGCATGGTGTCAGCAGGTGTCCTGGAAAGGGTGGCTAGACTATCAATAGTTATAAAGGTGCTGGTCATCAGAGTCAGCAAGGCCTCAGGAGACTTAAGTCTGCACAGACTTGAATGCTTTGTTGTTTATTGAGTTGAGTAGGGCAATACACTTGAGCAGGTCTTTGTCAATTGTTCCAATGAAGAACACACAATCAATGAGTTTGCATATCCTCCAAACAGTGGTATCAAGTGGCTCCATGGCTGGGACATATGTGGAGAGGGCTTCATGGATGAGGGCTACCTGTTTGACAGGCCCTTCATGGTGGGCCTGGGCTTTGAGGGCCTCATAGCATTCCCCTGCAGTGCCATCAGTGAGGAGCCCTTCCTGTTCTGCATCAGAGACTGCAGCGTGAATGACTCCAATAATGAGATCATTGTTAGAGAGGCAGTTGCTATATGCCACAGGTTCACTAATGTGATCAGGCTGCTAAATGAGGTGATCAGGCTTTGATTTGGGGAAGAAGATGTAGTAGTCCAGACTGCTCTGCTGCAGGAAGATCTCCAGCTTTCTTGACCACTTCATAAATTCACCAGTGGCTCAGTCAAACAGAGGTTCTGTGCTAGGCCAGTGCACGTTTAGCTTGGCTGGGTGAATGTGGGGGTAGGCTGCGTTGATAAGACCCAGGTTGTATCAAAAGGCATACTGACAATTTTACTGGCACAGCCATATGGATTAGTGGTTAGCGTGCCCTATGGATTACCTGGCATCCTCTCAAAAAGCTGAGGTTTGAATCTTGGACATACACTTGGCGTATTTTTCATTATTATTTTTTGATTTATTTTACCTTATTTTCTTGACCCCAAAGTTTTGCCGGCTTTGCCACCTCACTCTGGTAACCACCATCATTTTACGATGTTGACATTTTGGTGATTTCATATCTACTTTTTGGCATTTTTGACATGACAGACAGCCTGACTGGCGCCGCTAGGCATCACTAAGGGCTGATAGACACTTTCCTATATAAAAGATTGTTGCCTACTATTGACTTACTAGTTCCTTGTGTTGGTGACCCAAGGGTCGCCAACGGCAACTTCGCTTACACTTTACTATATATACTGTACTTATAGCCTGCAAATAAGAAAAAAAGTCACCTTCACCATTTACCTCTTATGCTTGGGCTTCAGAGCTCAATTTTGCCTCTCTTAAGTTTACTCTACACCAAGAGCACTTTTGTACAGTGTCCTTGTCTTGCCACTGGGAGTACGCCAGTGTTTTAGTCACTTACATGCCTTGCAATTGCGGCAGGCATTGTACGCTTGGCGATTACGCTAAGCATCACCTTACCACTCCCTTACCGCTGTCCTCTGCTAACTTGTCTTCTGGGACCCTGCCCAGCTCACCTCCACTAGCAAGCCTGATGCTACCTGCCTTGTGACTGCTTACCCAGACACCACTTGGTACAATTTTGGGCGTCATCAGCATCATTGATTGTGCTGGTCATGGGAGGGAGGGGAGAAGGAGTAGATCCCATGGGTTGACTTCATTGTGTTCAGGACACAAATATATTGGTATAGAGAATGAGAGTAAGAGACGAGTAGAGACAGCAAATGGGAGAAGATATGAGACAAGTATGATAATGAATGAAGCAGAGTTGAAAAAGCAGAGACTGGAATGTGTGAGACTACAAGACAGAGGTGAAACACAATGAAACAATACAAGAAGTATGGTAATATCAAGACTAGAGTACTACTTGCTACTCTATGACTTATATACTGTGTGGTAAGTAGGCCCCGGGGATCAGGCCTGGGTCCCAGTGGCAAGTCATGGTGCCAGGGCTTAGAGTGAGACCCAGAGATTGTGCAGGGTGGCGGTGGAGGTTAAGACATGTCGCATGGCACAGAAGGTCTTGCACTGGGAACACAGAGACACGCAGCAGTGAGGTGGTGAGCAGGTGAGCAGAAGTGGGGCATGGCATGCGGAGGTTGGGTCAGCAGTGATGCATGATTGTGATGCGTGATGGGGGTCTTGGCATGGGCCAGGAGAGCACCAGGTGTTGCCGGCGCTGGCACTGATGTGGCAGCTGCAGTTGAGGAAGTGCCAAGGATAGCCAAGGCTGGCGCTAATGTGGCCGTCATGGGTGGTGTGATAGCTGGGGCTGGCACTGATGTGGCGGTCACGGTGGTGATGACCAGGGAGATGCTGGAGGTGGCAGTGGCTGGTGGTGGTGATAGGCAGTGATGGCTGGGGGTTGTCAAAGTAGTTGGCTGGGTAGCGGTCTGGACCCAGAGTGGTTGTGGGAGTGGGTTTGAGGGGGTTGAAGTCCCAGAGGTCAGTAGCGGGTTGTGACAACAAGTGCTATGGGTGTGTGGAGAAACAGAGAATGAGTGCTAGTGTTGCAAGCAAGTCCTGGAGATGTTAGTCAAAGAGCTGCACTAAGTAGTGGGGACAAATGAGTCTTGGAATCAGAGATAGAGGGCATGGGAATTAGCTGAGCCAAAAATGGAAAGAGTCAAGGCAAGGAAATAAAGGAAGAATGAAATGGAAAGTTGAACCAGAGACAAGAGAAATGAGTTAGAAGAGAGCTAAGAGAGTTGAGTCAAAGACTTGAAAAGGCATAGATGGAGTGAAATACAAGGTGAGTAGAGACAAAGGGACATGAGACAATATGAAACAAGTAGGAAATGAGATGAGGTGAGCAAAGCAAGACAAGACAGAGTAACAAACTTAGAGAAATTGAAATGCAGAGTACAAGCACAAATGAAAACAGAGATTACAGCAATATCAAGACTACTATACCAAGTACCATGCTACAACTTATATACTGGTGGTGGGTAAACTTTGAGCTACAGGTCTGTGCCCTGACAATGAGTTACAATGCCAGGGCTCCAAGTATGGTCTAGGAATTATGCAAGGCTATTGTGGATGTTGGCATTGGTTGTGCAGTGCAAAGGAAGCTCTCAAAGGAAGGAGTATTACTTTAGGAGTGTGAGTGAGGAGGATGTATAGAATGATGTAGAGCAAGGAGTTGAGCAAAGAAGGTGGTATGATATGCAAATTATACAGACCAGGGGTTATGTGAGTGATGTGCTAGTTGTGATGCATGATGGGTGTTTAGTGATAATTGGAGGAAGTGTTGGTATGGGCCAGGAGAAGTGCTGAGGATTGCTAGAGCCAGCAGTGATGTGGCACCAATGGGCAGTGATGGCTGAAGAAATGCTAGGGATGGTGGTGATGGATGCTGAGGCTAGTGGTGATGGTTGAATGTGTAGCAATCTAGGTGGTGCATGGTTTTGGAGCCTCATAGAGCTGGTTTGAGAAGTGGGAGCCCTGAAGCCAGGGCTTGTGACCAAAGGTAGGTGGCAGGTTGTGACATCACCCTCCCCTCATCAAGACCTTGAAGATGCATGGTGATTGTGGTGGTGCTGCTTCATTGAAGTCAAAGTCTGATGGCCATTAAAAACTTCCATATGCAATAAAAGGAAAAAAAAACTTCTCTCCATTTCTCTCAATTTTCAATTAACTTCTCCCTTCATGTTGTCCCCCTCAAGTTGATCTCCATCACCCATTTCTCCTCCCTCCAACAAAAACAGTGTTGATGCCTGGGCAGCATACAAGAAGTGCTGAGCATTGTACAAACAGCACTGGGACTGGCATAAGGTGAAGGCAATGTGCCACTGTTGTGAGTTCAATGCTGTCAGAGAACTTACATTTTGGTCTAACTTCCATTTTTGCATTTTTGTAAGGGCAATCTTTGAGGTTTGCAGCTCAACCACACAACTAGCAGAGAAGAATCCAAAGTTATATTAGGAATGATAATAAATGATTACAATGATAACTAATCACCTAGCAGAGGAGAATCTAAAAAGAACAAGTCTAAAGATCCCTGCTGCTTGATATGGTGCATCAGCTGGCAGTGAAGGCATGAGAACAACTGTATAAATGATCAGAGCTAATCTTAACCTTGGATGATGCTTAAAAGGGAAGTGCTGGAAGTTTTGGAGATTTCCCAAAAAGCAAATTACCTTCAGGGATCTCCAGAGGTCTCTGGAGGTCTAGAGCAAGCTTCAGGGGTCCCAGGAAGTGGCATAAAAGGTGGGCTGGAGTGTAGAGAAGTGCATCAAGGAGAAGTTAGTGTAGACTAAAAATAGAAGTCCCTTGACATCACCCCTCTCTAGCATGAGACATCTCAACGTGCAGGGTAGAAAAAGTTCCAGATTGCCTGATCCACTGGTGAGATGGGATAAATTCTTTGGATGGTCTGGGGCATGTCAGGGTGTCTTCTCTGACAAGCTCTGGTACATGCACATTTATACTGTGGTTCTCAGAAGATATTTTCTATCCTGTAGCCTTTCTACTTCACCTGTTACTGTAGTTTCCATCAGAATAGGCAACTATCCAAGATTTCCTCCACCTTATACTCCTTGTTGTTGACCATAACCAGGTGTAGAGGGGGCACTGGGCATTGCCCTGGAATAGGATCTTCCAGGGCTGGTTTTAGCTTGACCATGTTGAATACTAAATAAAGTTGGTGCATACCTGCTGGAAGCCAGAGTCAGTATGCTAGTGGGCCTACCTGTCATTCCACCATAAAGGGTCCTAGTTGATGATATGAGAGCTTCTTTGATGGATGGATGGTGGTGATGTCAGAGGCATCCAGGTAGACCTGGTGTCTGGGCTGATACTTGGGTGCTAGAGTTCTTCTGTGGTTATAGTATTGTGCCATGTCATTCTTGGCCTTTGCCAAAGCAGCCTGGGCTTCCTCCTGCACCACCTTCATCTGGTCCACAAACTTGTTCATGATTTAGTTTCCCAATGGCTGGGCTTGGGGATCAAAGCCCATGCACAGGTGACACCCAGTGTCTGGAAAGAAGGGTGACACTTGAGTGGCTGCATGAATGTGGTTGTTGTACTAAAATTCATCATATAGAAGCAGCTCATCCCAGTCATCCTAACACTCATTGCAAAAGAGGTTCTTGGTTCACATGTTCAGTCCAGCCATTGGACTGTGAATGGTAGGTGGTGGAGGTGTGAAGCTTCATATTAAGCAGTCAGTAGAGCTCTCTCGTGAAATCCACTACAAACTGTGGCCCTCAGTCAGATTTTCATTAGAGAGGCCATGAAGCTTCCAGACATTCTTCTGGTATAGGATGGCAGCACCCATGGCAGAGCAAGTGATGTGAGTGGAGATGAAGTGTGCTTGCTTGCCACAGAAGTCCACCACTACTATGATGGCATGGTAGTGAATGGAGTTGTTTGGTGGGGAGGTGGCATTGGATCTTGGTTTAGAGGCAAAGGTTGCATGTGCTGGTGTAGAATCCAATATACTGGGACATCTAAGGCCACCAGTAGTTCTGGAACACCAGCTCCAGCATCTTCCATTGGCTAGGGTGTTTAGCAATGCAAGAGTCATGATGCTGTTCAGCAATCCTCTAGCAAGGCTCTAGGATGTTGGGCATATAGATGTGGTCCTAGAAGATCAGGAGCCCATTCCAGAAGATCTATTTGTCCGCATGGACTGATTTAGCTCCAGTAGTACGTCCTAACTTCAGAGCCATGGCCACTTGAGCAATGAGATTTTCATGATGGCCATTCTGGTTTCTATGCCAAATGTCTTGGAAGATGTCCATCTTAGCTCCCTAGATGGCCAATGTCAGGTTCCACTGACTATGGGGGCTCAGTCCACTGGGCAAATCCTTATGTGGCATGCACAATATCCACAAGCACAGTGGTACTATTGGGAGTGCAGGGCATAGGAGACTGGGGCAGGGCTGGGGATACAAGCGGCAGTTGAGCAAGGGATTACTGGTCATGCTAGGGCAGGAGTGTGAGTGCCAGGAATGAGGAAGGGAGGTGGAAGACAAGTGCCAGGGTAGGTGCGAGTCCCAGAGATGCAATAGGAGAGATAGGAACAAGCACCGGTGCACAAGTGAGTCTCAAAGCTGGTGAATAGATAGCTGGGGCAAGTAAGGGGACTTTAGTGAGTCCTGGAATTCAAGGCAGGAGGCGCAGAGATCTAAGCAAGTCAAAAGGGGAAAGAGTCAAGATAAGATGGAGGAAAGAGAAAATAGAATGAGTCGAGACAAAGGCAAGAAACAAGAGAGTAGAGACAAGACTCAGAGACTTGAGGCAAAGGAAGAGAGATGAAGCAGAGTTGGATTGAGAATACGAGATGAGTAGAGACAAGTGGAAATGAGACAAGATGAGACAAGTACAATATAAAGAAAAGATAAGTCAAAAAATGGAAACCAGGGCATGCAAGACTGTCACGACCCACGACCCGCTACTGACCCCCAGGACTCCAGCACTCCCAAAACCACCCCCACAACCGCCCCAGGCCTGGACCGCCACCCGGCCAACTCCCCCGGCCATCACCGGCCATCACTGCCCGTCAACGCCACAGCCACCGCCACTCGCGGCACCCCCTGGCCATCACCACTGTGACCACCACATCAGCGCTGGGTCTCGGCTATCACATCACACCAGCGCCGGCGCCACCCGCCACCCCCGACCCGCGCCGAGACCTCCATCACGCATCATGATTGTGCATCACTGCTGTCGACCTCTGCATGCCACGCCCCGCTTCTGCTCCCTCCTCACTGCACCACCCCCGCGTGTCTCTGCATTCCCAGTGCAAGACCTCCATGCCATGCGACATGTCTTAACCTCGCCCCATCCTGCGTGGCCCCTGGGTCTCATCCCAAGCCCCGGCGCCGCGACCTGCTGCTGGAACCCGGGCCTGACCCCCGGGCCATATGTACTACGTAGTATATAAGGCGCAGAGTAGTAAGTAGGTACTCTAGTCTTGATATTACCGTAACCCCGTCTTGTCTGTTGTGTTTTTGTCTCTGTTTCGTCTCTCGCGTGTCCCAGTCTCATCACTTTTACTTGCTTCTTTTCTTGTACTCATCTCGTTTCGACTATCTGCCTCGTCTCCACTCATCTCGTGCTCCTAATCTATTCTTGTTGTTCTCTTCTCTCTTCTCTGCTCTAAGTTCTCTTGACTCTCCGTTCCCGACTCCTCTCTTTGACTTAATCGTTTCCATCTCCCGCTATCTTATCTCGACTCTTTCCCCTTTTGGCTATCCGACTTCCCCGGCTTTGCTTCTATCCCCGGGACTCGCTAAGTCCCCACGTCTGATTCTCTGTTGATCCCCGGGACTCGCCTGCGCACCGGCGCTTGCTCATCTCCCTCTCTTGCACCCTCAGGACACGCACCAACCCCCGGCACTCGTCCTTCACTCTCCCTGGCACTTGTCTCCCCCACCGGCGCTACCAGCACTCTTCCACACCCCGCCCCCCGCCCTGCTTCAGTCTCCTATGCCTCGCGCTCCTCCTGGTGCTCTGTGTTTGTGCACACGGTGCTTAGCCGTAAGGTGGTTCGCCCAGTAGACTGAGCCCCCGTGGTCAGCGGAACCTGACAAAGACTAACGAGACAGAGATAAAACATGAAACTAGAGACAGGAGGTATGGCAATATCAAGACTAAAGTACTAGTTGCTACTCTATGACTTATATACTGTATGGTACGTAGGCTCTGGAGTTCAGGTCCAGGTCCTAGTGATGAGTTATGGTGTTGGAGCTCAAGATGAAGCCCAGGGATTGTGCAAGGCAGCGGCGGGGGTTGATGCAGGTTGTGCAGTGCAAAGAGGGAGTGCAGAGGCATGGATTGGCAATGAGGCAAGCAGGCAAGCAGGAGTGGAGCATGGCATGTGGAAGTCAGACTGGTGGTGATGTGTGGTCATGATGCATGATAGAGGGCCTTGGCATGGGCCAAGGGGAGCGCTGGGGGTTGCTAGCGCTGGCACTGATGTGGCAGCTGCAGTTGAGGAAGCACTAAGGATAGCCAAGGCTGGTGCTGATGTAGTGGTTGCAGGCGGTGATGGCTGAGGGGTGCCAGAGGATGGCAGTGGCTGGTGGCAGTGATGGGCAGTGATGGCCAAGGGCTGCTGAGGTGGCTGGTTGGGTAGTGGTCTAGGCCTAAGATGGTCATAGAAGTCAGTTTGAGGAGGTTGGAGTCCCAGGGCCAGGGCTGAGTGCCAGAGGTCGGTAGCAGGTTGTGACAGCCAATCCCTCCATAGCTATGATAGCAAACAACTCTGGCTGGAGGAGCACAATACTGCTGTTGTTGTCTTCTCTAGTGCTGTAGTCTGCTTTCTGGGACAGAGCATCAGGTTTTTCTATACTTTGGCCCAGCTTGTGGTGCAGAAAAAAGTCAAAGTTGGCTAAGTAAAGGGACCACTGAGCCTGTTGATGGTTGGGACTCTTGGCTGTTCTGAAGTACTTGAGGTTCTTGTGATCTGTCCAAACCTCAAACTTGTGCCGTGCACCCTCCAGCAAGTGATGCCATTCCTTGAAGGCTTGGATGATAGTCAGCATTTCCTTGTTGTGGATCTCATAGTTGCACTCTACCATATTTAAGCTCTTAGAATAGAAGGCCACCAGATGCCACTTTTCATCATCCAAGGACTGTTGCAATAAAACAGCTCTGGTGGCAAAGTCAGAGCTGTTGGCCTTCATGTAGAAGGGGGAGAATTGTCATTCAGGAAGAGGTGAATAGGTCCAGAGGTGATTGCATGCTTGAGAGCATCAAAGGCAATTTGTTCTGGGGACCCCCAGCTTCAGGCAGTGTCTTCCACAGTGAGGTCAAATAGAGGGCAGGCATGATGGGAGAAGTTCTAGTTCAATCTCTGGTAGAAGTTGGTGAAGCCTAGTAAGGCCTGCACCTCCTTTTTGTTGTTGGGCTCTGGCCACTCTGCCACACTTGCCACCTTCACTAGGTTCATCTCAGTGGCTCCATGCAAGATGATTAGTCCAAGATACTTGATCTGGGTCTGCTCAAACTCACACTTCTCCAGCTTATGATAGAGCTGGTGCTGGTAGAGGTGTTCTAAGACAATGTGTGTGACCCAGAGGTGCTTCTCAAGCGTTTTGGTGTAGATGAGGAGGAGGCATAGAGGGTGGTATAGGCTGACATGACTCCAGAGTGTTTCACTGAGGCAATAAGTCATGCTTGTGGGCCACTGACCCTGATGTGGTATCAAGTACAGGGTCTCATGGATGGCTTATCTGTTTTTTTTTTCACTGATACTAATCCTTCTCCAATGTGTTTTTTGTGCTCATTGAGATGGCCACTGCAAATACAAAGCACTGGTTCTGTATGCCTGTTGTGTTGGTCAAAGCATGACAGTGTTTGATGTTGAGGTTGTAGCAGGCAGTTTGCATGTTAGCAGAGCAAGGGTGAAATGTTAGGGTGGAGCCAGTGTGATTTGATCAGAATGCAACATGGCAGGATGAGAATGCAGCAAGGGCAACCTCCAGGATTTGCGGCTCAATCACACAACTAGCAGAGGGAAATTTGAAGATATATTAGGCATGATAATCAACAATACAATGGTAACTAATTACTTAGCAGAGAAAAATCCAAATAGAACAAGTTTAATAATCCCCAGTGCTTGGTGTGGCACATCAGCAGGTGGCAGAGGTGTTAAAACAACTGTATAGGTGACCAGAGCTAACTTTAACCTTGGATAATGCTTGAACAGGGAGTGTGGGAAGTTCTGGGTGTTTCTTGAAAAGGAAACAACCAGAGATCTCTGGAGGTCTAGAGTAAGCCCAGGGGGTCCCAGAGAGTGGCATAGAAGGTGGGCTGAGGCATATTGAAGTGCCAAAAATGGAAGTCCCCTGACATTAGCAGTGGCAAATAAGTGAGCAATAGAAGGTCAGGAGGCTGCAAGCATGAGTAGGCCAAATGGAGGCAGTGGCAGAGGGCTGACTGTAGAGCTAAGGAGCAGGTGTGCCATCTGTTATGGGAGGATAGAAGTGTCTGGGAGGCAGAGGTACAAAGTTAGCACTGGTTGACAAACAAAGCCATGTTGTGGCAAGGCAGAGTGCTATGTAAGTGTCAGGTGCCAGAGTTTGCATGGATCCAAATCATCTATACAGTTGCTCTCATGCCTCTGCTACCTGCTGATGTGTGCACTAGGCAGCAGGAATCCTTAGACTTGTTCTCTCTGAATCTCCCCCTACAAAGTGATTAGTTACTATTGTATCATTGATTATCATTCCTAATATAACTTCAGATTCTTCCCTGCCAGTTGTGTGACTAAGCTGTAACCTCCAGAGGTTGCCCTTACAGCAGAACAAGTCTCCTAACTCTGATCTGTGTCAGGTTCTGCTGACCACAAGGAGCTTGGACTACTGGGCAAATCCTTACTTTGCAAACACAATGTATTATATGCATGGTAAGTACTGTCAACAAGCACAAGTTGTAGGAGACTCAAGGATGGAGCTGGAGACATGACATGCAGGTCACATCTAGGGTAGGTGTACAAGTGATGAGTGCTGGGCTGCACACAGGAAGGAAGGACAAACATTGAGGTTGTAACCAAGTCTCAGGGCAGTGATCAAAGAGCTAGTGTGAGTAGTGAGGACAGACAAGTCCCAGATTCAGAGATAGAGGGCACAAGAGTCAGCTGACTAGATATGATACAAGATGAGTATGAAATGAATGAGACAAAATAATGAGTCAAGATAAACAAAGTCAAAACTAAGAGAATTGGGACCAGGAATACGAACATGAATAAAACAGAGAATCATGGCAATATTAAGACCATTGTACCAAGTGCTATGCTATGACTTAGAAACTAGTGGTAGGTGAGCTCCATACTACAGATCTATGCTCCAGTGACAAGTCATGATGCTAGAGCTTCAAATATGGCCTGGAAAATCATGCAAGGCTATTGTGGATGGCAGCATTGGTTATGCAGAACAAAAAAAGCTCTCAAAAGATGGATGTTGCTTTGAAAGCATGGGCAAGAAGGATGTATGAAATAACAATGGGGCAAGGAGTCAAGTAGAGAAGGTGGCATGATATGCAGGTTATATGAAGCAGTGACAATGTGTGTAATGCATGCTGATGTAGTGCTGATGAGTGCTGATGGCTGAGGGAATGCTGGTGGTAGTGATGATGGATGCTGAGAGTGGTGGTGATGGTCAAGTGTGTAGTGGTCCAGATGGTGTGTGCTTTTGAGGCACTATGGAGCTGGCTTGGAGAGGTGGGAGCCCTGGGGCCAAGGCTCATGACTAAAGGTAGGCAGTGGGTTATGATAGTCTGGAAGCCCCTCATAGCCTGCTAAGACTCTCCTGGTCTCTATTTGCCACTTCTCCACCAGATCTAGATACCTGCAGAGCTGTACAATGGTGACTGTGTTTCTGGAGAGCACTTCCTCCAGTTCTGTCTCACTTATATTCACCTTAGCAGAGATGTTTTTTACTCCAACATGCTGGAGATAGCTTGGATGCTGCCATATATGATGGCCAAATAGGCCTCCACTTATGCACTCTGCATTTTCTGATGCCCCAGAAGTGTTGGCAGCTTTGCAGATTGGGCAGCCTTTGAACATGACTTCCAGGCAGAGTTCTTCCTAATTGACCCTGCCAAATCTGCCACATTAGTGCTGTGCAACAGGGAGCAGTATAGGCAGAGGAAGTGGATGCTGGATGAATACATCAATCCTTTTCAGGCATTAGTTAAGCAAGCAGCCTATCTGAATGGTTTCCAGCTGTGCCTCATGTCACAACTGACTGCCTACCTCTGGTACTAAGCCCCAGCCCTGAAACTCCCACCTCCCCAAACTACCTCTACAACATTCCAGACTAGGACTGCTAGATGCCTAATCACTTTTGGCACTCATCACCACTACCGAGGACTTCTGTTTCTGGTTGACACTGACTTTTCTCTGGGGCACTTTTTCATGCTCCAGCTCACCTCCTACACCACTCCCTGGGACCTCTGGAGCTTGTCTAGACCTCTGGAAATCTCTGGAGATCTTTGAAGGTCACTTCCCTTTTGCACAACCTCCAGAACTTCTTGCACTTTCCTTTTGAGCATTATCCAAGGTTAAGGTTAGTGTCAGGTTCCGCTGACCATGGGGGCTCAGTCTACTGGGTGAACACCTTACATGATGATCACCATGTACACAGACACAGGGCACCGGGAGGGGTGCGAGGCGTAGGAGACCAAAGCGGGGCGGGGGCGGTGCATGGAGGAGTGCCGGTAGCACCGGTGAGTGGGACGAGTGCTGGGGAGGGTGGAGGACGAGTGCTGGGGGTTGGCACGAGTCCCAGGGGTGCAAGAGGATGAGACAAGCGAGCGCCGGTGAGCGAGCGAGTCCCGGGGATCAAGAGATAATCAGGCATGGGGACTTAGTGAGTCCCAGGGATGGAAACAGAACTGGGGGAGTTAAATAGCCAAAAGGGGAAAGAGTCGAGATAAGGTAACGGGAGATGGAAATGATTAAGTTGAAACGAGGAGCTGGGAACGGAAGAACCAAGGGGACTTAGAGTGGAAAAGAGAAAGGAGAACAACAAGAATAGATTGAGAGTACGAGATGAGTAGAGGCGAGACAGAGAGACAAAACGAGACGAGTACGACGAGAAAAGAAGCAAGTAAAAGTAAAGAGACCGGGGTGCGCGAAAAAACAAGACAGAGACAAGAACACAATAAACAAGACGGGGTTATGGTAATATCAAGACTAGAGTACCTACTTACTACTCTACGACTTATATACTACGCAGTACATAGGGCCCAGGGCTCAGGCCCGGGTTCCAGCAGCAGGTTGCGGCGCCGGGGCTTGGGGTGAGACCCAAGGGCCGTGTGGGGCGGGGCAAGGTTGAGACATGTCACGCAGCATGGAGGTCTTGCACTGGAACGCAGAGACACGCAGTAGTGGGGTGGTGAGGGGGAGCGGGAGCAGGGCGTGGCGTGCGGGGGTCGGGTTGGCGGTGATGTGCGATCATGATGCATGATGGGGGTCTCAGCGTGGGCCAGGGGTGACGGGTGGTGCCGGTGCTGATGTGGCGGCTATGGGCAGTGTGATAGCCGAGACCTGGTGCTGATGTGGCGGTCATGGTGGTGATGGCCAGGGGGTGCCACGAGTGGCAGTGGCTGTGGTGGTGACGGGCGGCGATGGCCAGTGATGGCTGGAGATGCTGCAGGTGGTGGTGGCTGGTGGCGTTGACGGGCAGTGATGGTCGGTGATGGCTGGGGGAGTTGGCCAGGTAGCGGTCCAGGCCTGGGGTGGTTGTGGGGGTGGTTTTGGGAGGGTTGGAGTCCCGGGGCAGGGCTGAGTCCCGGGGGTCAGTAGCGGGTCATGACATCACCCCCTCTTCAGCGTCGAAACCCTCGAGACGCACAGAGTTGTGGGTGGCTGTGCTGCTTCTGGTGTCGAAGTTGAAGTCTGGCTGTCAGGTTCCGCTGACCTCGGGGGCTCAGTCTACTGGGCGAATCCACCTTATGTCAATTCACCGTGCACGAACACAGAGCACCGGGAGTAGCATGAGGCGTAGGAGACCGAAGCGGGGCGGGGGGAGGTGCGTAGAGGAGCGCCGGGAGTGCCGGTGGGTGAGGCGAGTGC
>JAGGAQ010006323.1:0-19818 GCA_017657225.1 Termitomyces sp. T69sscA
GTCATTTCCTTTTTAGGAAATCCCCAGAACTTCACGTCCCTCCTGTTCGAACATTATCCAAGGTTAAGGTTAGCTCCGGTCACCTGTACAGTTGTTCCCACACCTCCGCTGCCCGCTGATGCGCCGCACCAAGCAGCGGGGAATCCTTAGACTTGTTCTCTTTGGATTTCCCTCTGCTAGGTGATTAGTACCATTGTATCATTGATTACCCTGTCTAATACACTTTGGATTTCCCTCTGCTAGTTGTGTGATTGAGCCGCAACTCCCGGAGGTCGCCCTTACAGAAGCTGCCATAAGCGCAGCAGTCGCCTCTGCCATGACACACATAGAAACAATGATTAATACCCAGCTTAGTACTTCCCGCCCTCCTAATGCTGCTAACAGTCTTTGCCATTTTTGTGGCAAACTAGGCCACACCATGAACAGAGAACAATGCAATACCCTGGAAGAATACATCTGCTTAGAAAGGGTTAGGCATAGTACAGATGGCAAAGTGGTCCTCTCCACTGGCACCAGTATCCCCAACTATCCAGAGCTCAAATCATACCAAGAAAGAGTCAATGAATGGCATAGGTGCAACTTCAGCAACGTTGCCACTGCACCCTCTACCACTATGCCAGCTGACAGCACACCACCAGTCGCTAACATTCTGGACTCTTTGCCGCCCCTTCACCCTTATTCAGGACTCAACAATTGCAATCAGCCCCCAGCACAGCACAACTTTGGCGCCCCCGACAAGAGAGCTGATGGCACTTATCGACCAACAGTGCCTGTCTACAACATAGAAAAGTCCAATCAGGTCTTTGTGTATATTATGAAGTCAGCTGTCACCCTGTCAGTAGAGGAGTTGTGCAGCCTAGCTCCCAATGTCAGAAACCAAATGAGGACCACGGTAACTCCAAAGCACCAAGTAGCCACCAGAGTAGCTGAGGTGGAAAAATTGAACAATGTGCTACCAGGCTTTGTGCTCACTAGTGACCCCCCACTATGCTAAGCACCAACACCATATCATTAACCCCTGCTGAAGTCACTAACACCACCTCTCTTGATCCTGTTGAAACATATGTCAAATCCCTAGATACTGATGAAGACCCAGCCATTTTAACAGTGGCACACGACTCACAGGCCATGTGCTCCATAATGATGATGATAGACCACCACACAGAGGTAGAGGCCATAGTAGACAGCAGCTCCCAGATCATTTCCATGGCAGCAGAGGTTGCCAGTGACCTCGGCTTAATTTACAACCCCAGCATTGTACTCAATATGCAAAGCATTAATGGCACTGTTAACCGGTCCTTGGGCCTTGCCAAGAATGTACCTTGCACCATTGGAGATGTAATTTTTACCTCCAAATCAACATCATCTGTTCCCCCACTTACAACCTCCTTCTTGGCTGACTCTTTGACATCTTAGCATGCTCCATAGTCTGGACCATTACTGATGAGGAAACTACCCTGACCATTAGCAACTCTAACTCTGGTCTTAGGTGCATGGTGGCTATGTTCCTGAGGGGTAGGAACAAAGGACCATGCAGCAAAGGACCCCTCTTCACATGCCAACACTTGGACAAGCACTGGCACTTGTGTTTTCATCCACCATCGAGGATGTGATTAGCAACAACAATGATCATGGAGATGTGGCATTGACTTTGGAGTACAATCATATCTTGGACACTTTACATATATTGAAAACGGCCTTTCTTGACCCCAAAGTATTCTCCCCTCCCCAGACCCCTTGTACTGATACCACTGATAGTTCTATCCCCCTTGATAATCCTGCACTGTCTTACTTGTACCTTACTGCTTCCCAAACCTTTGAACCATTTGCCTCCCTCAAAACCTATCTGACTACTTTACCCCATTCACCATCTCTTGCAATTCTTGGACTTACACAATCAATCCTACCCTCCCCTTCTAATGTTCACCTTGCTTTTGTACACACTAACACCCCTCAGAAGAAAGGAGTATAGGTCAAAAAGAAGTATAAGCCTGTAGCACTCAAAACCAAGCCTGTCACCAGCAGTGTTCCCAAGGAATTCAGAATAGAGCAAAAAATCCTTGGCAACCTGCTAGCCAACCTACCAACTTTGGACTCCAATCTACCACCATTTCAGCTCACAGGATGCTTTACAAAGAAAAGGTACCAAGAGTTCCTTAAAGACCATGACACTGGCTTCCTTACCCAGGTGGAACTCAATGTCCTTGGTGACTTAATGTCAAAACAGAACAAGGCCTTTGCATAGGACAACACTGAGAGGGGCAGTTTCAGGACTGACTTCTTCCTGCTGGTGGTAATCACTACTATCTCCCATGTTCCGTCAACTTGGAACCACTTAATAGGGTCACTATTTGGCACTCTGAGATGCCACCATTCCTGGACCACATGGTGGAATCCTTTGCTGGCAGGATCTGTGGTGCTACCTTGGACCTTTATGTTGGCTACAACAAGTGGCTAATCCATCCCACTACCCAAGACCTTACCACCTTCCAAACACCTTTTGGCACTCTTTGCCTAGTTACTCTCTCCATGTGTTGGACTAACTCTGTGCTCATCTTCCATGATGACATCACTTATATTCTACAACCTAATTTGGCCTATGCTTTATTGATGATGTTGGCGCTAAGGGACCATAAGATTGGCAACTCATAGATGGCACTGCTGCTAAGCACCTTAACAACCCTGACATATGCTTGGTGCTCTGAGACTTCTTTCAGCTGCTTAACTGGATATTACAATGCATGAAGTACTGCAAAGGGACATTCTCTGAGCACAAACTAGTTCTATGCATGCCAAAGTTCAAAATCCTAGGCCACATCTGCACTCCCAAGGGACGTGTACCTGATGAGTCTTGCTTAGTGCTCCTAGAAAGGTGTGGTATTTGCCATGACCTCTCAGAGGTTTGCGCCTTCCTGAGAACTGTGGGGTACTATGGATGTTCAGTCAAAACTTTGCCCACCAAGCTCATTGTTACAACTTGGGGTGTAGGACACTGTAAGTGTGCCGACCCTTTTATTATTTCACATATCACACACCTTTGTCGTTAACAGACAAAGGAAAATACAGACTTATATATATGTTACTTACACAACGATGTCAATCCTATTCAGACTGAGGGTAAGTCAACATTACTATACATCTACAAAACAGATACTTATTGTACTGCAGATCAGACTCTAATGTAGTCTGTATATTATAGGTTCTGATAGTACGGATTCCAACACTCATCACCTTACCCATCTTACTCATGCCAATGAATCCTTTGAGTTTGGTCCCAACCAGGTGAATGCCCAATGCAACCTTGTGAAAGCGCTCCAGGACGCTAAGCTACTGGTACTCATTGACTATACCTCTCCCAATCCCGTTATTCTTGCCATCAACACCTCTTACATTGCCATTGGATTCTACCTCTTTCAGTGCCTTAGCAACAACTGCAAGCAATGGCACTACAATTGCTTTGAGTCCATCACCCTTAATGACTGCAAATCATGTTATAATCAGCCAAAACTGGAACTCTACAGCTTATTTCAGGCTTTCCAAGTGCTAAGGATGTACCTAATTGGTGTCAAGAACCTCATAGTAGAAGTGGATGCCAGATACATCAAGGGAATGCTCCAAAACCCATACATACAGCCATTAGCAAGCATGAACCAATGGGTGGTAGCTATCCTCATGTTTCATTTTGAATTGGTTAACATTAAAGGTGCTTTCCATGGACCCAATGGACTCTCTAGGCAACCATGGCAGCCTAGCAACCTGGAACCTGACCTTAGCAACAACAAGGACTTTAACAACTGGATTGACCAACTCCATGGATTCATGAAGAGTAAACTCACCTACGATGCAATACTCAGAAGCACCAAGGCTACTAAAGAAGACCGTTGCCTGGACCTGCTGCACCAATGGATGGATGACCTTAAGCGCCCTCCACAGCTAACAGACAATGAGGACAAGTCTTTTACTTGCTACGCTACCCACTTCTTTTTAAGCAACAACTGCCTTTGGTGCCGCAATAAAGATGGTTGCCTATGTATCCTCTGCGCTATGCACAACAAGTTGGGACACAGAGGACTCTACGTGACAAGGGCTACTTTGCTGGAAAGGTTTTGGTGGCCTCAAGCGTGAGCTAACATTGCTTGGTATGTCAAGACATGTCATCTTTCCTAGGTACAGCAGACATGCCAACTCCTCATACCACCCACTGTTGCTATGCCTGCTCCTTTATTCAGTAAAATCTATATCAACACTATGCATATGCCCAAGTCAGGACACTTCAAGTACATCATCCAAGGAAGATGCTTGCTAGTGCATTGGCTGGAGTTCTGCATGCTTTAGAGGAAAAACACAGACGCTATCACTAAGTGGCTTTTTGAGGATGTCATCTGCTGTTGGGGTGCGCTAAAAGAAATAGTCACTGACAATGGAGTTCCCATCATTAAAGCACTAACGTACCTTGCCAAGAAATATAATATTCACCACATATGCATTTCTGGCTACAATAAGCATGCCAATGGACTTGTGGAGCAGCCTCATTTTAACGTGCGCCAAGCCCTCTTCAAAGCGGTAGACAGAGATGAGACCGGATGGAGTGAGGCCACTTACTCAGTCTTTTGATCTGAGAGGGTAACAATCTGTAAACGCATGAGATGCTCATCATATTATGCGGCCACAGGCACCCACCCTCTATTACTCACTGACATAGTTGAAGCCACTTACCTACAGCCCATGCCAAACAGCATCTTTTCCACTACTAACTTGGTCACCCAGACAAGCCATAGACTTGCAACAATGCCAAGAAGACTTAGCATGCCTACACGAGGTGGTTTTTAGCGCAAGGCCCAAGCAGCACTAAGATACAGCCCTACCATCAGGGACTATGACTTCAAGAGGAGAGCCTTGGTCCTTATGCGCAACTCCAAGATTGAGACTACCCACAATAAGAAGATGTTCACCTTACCTTGGCCCCTTAGTAGTCATCTCCAGGAACCAAGGAGGCACTTACATCCTTTGCAAACTCAATGGCTCTGTGCTCCATAGGCCTGTTACTGCCTTTTGCTTACTGCCTTACTTAGCACACAAACATATTGACTTGCCACTTAGTGCCCTTGACATAGACACCGCCAAGCTGAGAGAACTTGAGGAAACAGACCTGCTAGACAATGAAGACCTATCTGCAATAGAAGAAGTAGACAATGAATAAGCACCAATTATCAATACATGCTAAGCCATTTCATTCCTTATATGTTATATTTCCAGTTTTTGATCACTATACTTTACAGACATTTTCAGTTATTATTTACCTTTCAAGCTGCAGTGATATATCAAGCCCCAATTCACTAAATCACTTCCTTACCTTACTTATAAATCCCCTTTGCTTACTATACCCTAGACTTTGATACTTGCACTGCAAACCATCCTTTGAACCCAGAATCAGCCTTTTACTTCACACTATTTGAAGTGGTACACTATTTACATTTTTCTTTCTTGAAAACTGTTACAAAATTTTTACAATTTAAAAAGAACTAAGCGCCAACAGGGGTTAGCGCCTAGTCATTGTTGGATGGCAGGCTGGGGTCATGCAAGGGGAGGAGGTCACCTTCTTGGATGTTGTTCTCCTCCTGCCACTCTAAGGCACAAGTGACATCCTCTTGATAATTGCAAAGTGTTTCCACACTTTGCGCCAACATTGAGTACCACAGGTGCAAGCCAATCAGCTCCACCCACACTGCCTCCCTCTCCCTTGCCAAAACTCTCTTTATATGGGCAGCCCATGCCTTCATCCACTCCAAAAAGTCCGCCAGCTGAAGAGGCACCACTAGGTGCACCAAGTCTTCCCCCAGCCACTCAAAGGCCTCACTTATGACCCTTGGCGCTGGAGGTGATGTCCACCTGGAGTCATACTGAAGCTGCACTAAGTATCAGTACAGACAGATAAAGAAAAAGAGAACTCACTCTTGCTTCTATCTGTTGCCTAGGCTCCTATGACTCCAGCTCATCGCTGAACAACACATCCTGGGTAGCTGAATGCCTGGCACTCCATGCCAGCAACAACTTCCACTAAGGCAACCCCTTGCCTCATGACTGTGCTTGGCAGGTCACCTCTGCCTTGTCCCACTCCTCTGCCTTGTCCCCCTCATCTCTCTGCTCACTATCTTCTTGCCATGCACCAACACTTTGAGGTGCCTTGGCTTGGTGACTTGGGCCAGCCAAGTTCTCCTCACTTGGCACCACCTTGCTGGCCTCTATTGCCATTAAGCAGCGTGCCTCCTCATCTTCCTCCTCCTCATCCTCTGACTCTACCTCTGGGGTCATCACCACAGGTGACACCACACACACCCTCTTCTTCTTCTTATCTGTTGGCAACAAAGGTGGGGAAGCCTTTTGCTTGCCTTTGCCACCCTCCCTTCCCTCCTCGTCTTGGTGTCGGCAGTGCCAAGCTCCTGCTGCTGATAGCAATGGCCTTGCCACTCACCTCTGCCTCCCTAGCCTTCTCCATGACCTCCCACACCCTCCTCACCAACACTGCCCAGTGGTAAGTCCTTTTCACCACAGAGTTGCAGGTGTTACTCCACTCACGCATCTTGGCACTGTCACGACCTGCTACCGACCCCCAAGACTCTAACCTCCCAAAACAACCCCCACAACTGCCCCGGGCTTGGACCACTACCTGGCCAACCCCCTCAGCAACCCTCGGCCATCACCGTCCATCACTGCCTCCAGCCACTGCCACCCCCGGCATTCTCTCAGCCATTACCGCTGTGACCACCACATCAGTGCTAGCCTTCGCTATCACACTGCCCATAACTGCCACATCAGCGCTGGCACCTGTTGAACAACACCCGACACCCCCCCAGCCCATGCCGAGACCCCCATCATGCATCATGATCACGCATCACTGCAGACCTGACCTCTGCATGCCACACCTTGCTCCTACTCCCCTCCTCACCGCCTAGCCACTGCATGTTTCTGCATTCACAGCGCAAGACCTCTGCACTGTGCAACATGTCTCAACCTCCCACTGCCATTTTGCATGATCTCTGAGTCTCACTTCAAGCTCCAGTGCCACAACCCGCTACTGGAACCTGGGCCTGAGCTCCAGGGCCTACCTACTGCACAGTATATAAGTTGTAGAGTAGTAAGTAGGTACTCTGGTCTTAATATTACCGTAGGTCCCATATTGTTTTGTTGTGTTCATCTTTGTCTTGTATTCTTGCGTGTTCCAGTCTCTTTATTTTCACTCTGCTTCATTTCTTGTCATACTTGCCTCATATCTTCTCCTTTTGTCGTCTCTACTTGTCTCCTACTCTAATTACACTCTGCTTTGCTCCTTGTCTCTCTGTCAATCCTAGTTCTCTTGTCTCTTCTGTCTCCAGTCCCCAATCTCGACCTGTTCTGTTTCCTTTTCTCTTATCTTATCTTGACCCTTTCCCCTTTTGGCTCACTTAGTCTCCGTACCTCCGTTTCCATCCTCAGGACTTGCTAAGTCCCCACGCTCATCATCTTCTTGAACCCCGGGACTCGCTTACACACCAGCGCTCGCTCGTTCCACTCTCTTGTATCCCTGGGACTTGCAACTACCCCCCGGCACTCGTCCTCCACCCACTTTGGCACTTGCCCCCTCTTCTGGCATTACCAGCACTCCCCTACACACCTCTCCTGCTCCACTTTGGTCTCCTATGCCTTGCACCCTACCGGTACTCTGTGTCTGTGGACACAGTGATCACCATGTAAGGTACTTGCCCAGTGGACTGAGCCCTCATGGTTAGCAGAACCTGACAGTAGTACTCTAGTCTTGATATTACCGTAACTCCCATATTGTTTTATTGTGTTTGTCTCTGTCTCGTATTCTCATGTGTTCCAGTCTCTTTATTTTCTCTTTGCTTCATTTCTTATTGTACTTGCCTTATATCTGCTCTTTTTGTCACTTCTATTCGTCTCCTACTCTAATTACACTCTGCTTTACCCCTCATTGCTCTGTCAATCCTAAGTTCTCTCGTCTTTTCTGTCTCTGGCCTCCAGTCTTGACCTGTTCTGTTTCCTTTCCCCTTATCTTATCTTGACCCTTTCCTCTTTTGACTCACTTAATCTCCACTCCTCCGTTTCCATCCTCAGGACTTGCTAAGTCTCCACACTCATCATCTCATTGAACCCTGGGACCTGCTCACACACCAGCACTCGTTCCACCCTCCTGTATTCCTAGGACTCGTGACTACCCCCCAGCACTTGTCCTCCACCAACCCCAGCACTCACCCCCTCCTCCAGCATCACCAGCACATCCCTACACACCTCTCCTGCCCCACTTTGGTCTCCTACACCTCGCACCCCTACCAGTACTCTGTGTTTGTGGACACAGTGATCACCATGTAAGGTACTTGCCCAGTGGACTGAGCCTCCATGGTCAGCAGAACCTGACAGGCACCATCCAATGTGCATGGCCTTTTCTGGGCCATGCATTGGAAACAGGGGGGCACACTAATGGAGTACCAGCACCCCTCAGGGTTGTTGTTAGCCCAACACTTGTTGCACTTGAAAGAAAAGTAAAGCAATTAGTAAGCGCTAAAAAAACTTTGAAACAAACACTTACCACCCCCCGCTCCTCCTTGAACACTTGGTGTGTTGCTAAGTCCACAGTTGCCTTCTCCTTGGTCTCTTTTAAGACCATGCCTGCTTCGACCCCTGTATCCACCACCGCCTCTGGCCACCTAGGCACCAACAGACATGCCAACTCCTTGTCGGTAAACTCTTGCTGGGTTGGTGCCTAGCACTAAGAGTCAGTAAAAACAGTGAGTTCATGGTACTGTTGCCACTTACCTCATACCTTGGTGCCTGGCCCCCTCTACACGACTGCTAACTCTTTTATATGCCAAACTTCATGCACAGACCATTAGCGCACAGATCCTCAACATGTGATTGCCAGGAGTTGACTGAAAACAGTCAATTTTCAGTTGGGGGGAGACGATAAGCCTTGGGTTGTGTCAAAAGGAGTACTGATATAAATTTTGGCACAGGCTTGTAGACTAGTGGTTAGTGCACTCTATGGTCTACCTGGTGCCCTCCCAAAGGGGCTAGGGTTTGAATCCCTGGACAAGCACTTTTTGTATTGAGCTATTATCTTTTTGGACTATTTTACATTACTTTCTTGACCCCAAGGTTTCACTGACCTTACCACTGCACCCTGGCGACCATCATCATTTTATGACACTGACAGTTTGGTGATTGCATACCTACTTTTTGATATTTTGACATAATGGATAGCTTGATTAGCACCGCTAGGTGTCGCCAAGGTCTGATGGACATTTTTCTATCTAAAAGATTGTTGGTTATTGTTTACTTACCAAGTTTGCCAATTTGGCAACCTTTGATTGCCAAATGTGACTTCACTTACAACTTAGTATATATGCTGTACTTATACTCTGCCAATAACAGGTTACCTTCACCGTCCATCTCTTACGCTTGGGCTTCAAAGCTCAATTTAGTTTGTCCTCCGCATATTCTATGCCAAGGCACCATCACATAGCACTTTGTTCTGGGAGTATGCCAGTGTCCTAGCTTTATATGTGCTTCAAAACTACAGTGAGCCCTAGCACTTGGTGATTATGCTAAGCACCACCTTGTCACTTCCTTGCCACTACCTTCTGCTAACTTGTTTCTGGGACCCTGCCCGGTTCTCCTCAACTAGCGAGCTCAATGCTATTCACCTTGTGATTGCCTACTCTGACACCACTTGGTACAATTTTAAGCATCATCAGTGAGTCTCAAGACTGGTGAACAGATAGCTGGAGCAAGCAAGGAGACTTAGCGAGTCTTGGAATCAAAGCCAGAGGCACAGAGATCTAAGCAAGCTGAAAGGGAAAAGAGTTAAGACAAGAGAGACAGAAGGGGAAATGGAAAAGGCAAGAGAAGAGAGAAGAGAGGAGAGACTTAGAGACTTGAGGCAGAGAAAGAGAGGAGAAGCAGAGTTAGATTGAGAGTGTGAGACAAGTAGAGATGAGCAAAGTGAGATGATATGAAACAAGTACAAGACAAAAATGAGATAAGTCAAGAAATGGAAGCCAGAACACATGAGACTAGAAAACAGAGAACAAAACATGAAAATGGAGACAAAGTACAGTAATATCAAGACTAAAGTATGAGATGCTACTCTACAGCTTATATACTGGATGTTACATAGGCCCTGGGGCTTAGATTCAGGTCCCAGTGGCAAGTTGCGGTGCCAGGGCTTGAGATGAAGCTCAAGGATCATGCAAGGCAGTGGTGGTGGTTGATGCATTTTGTGCAGTGCAAAGAAAGCTCTTCAAAGGGAAGTCTTGCTTTGGGAGTATGGAGGCATAGAATGGCAGCAAGGCAAGGAGGCAAGCAGAAGTGGGGTGTGGCATATGGAGGTAGGACCAGCAGTAATGCATGGTCATAATGCATGATGGGCATCTTGGTGGTAGCCAGGGAAGGCTTGATATGGGCTGAGAGAAGCGCCAGAGGCTGCTGGCACCAGCACTGATGTGGCAGCTATGGTTGCTGAAGCACTGGAGATAGCCAGAGCCAATGCTGATGTGGCAGTTATGGGCAGGCAGTAATGGCCAAGGAGTGCCAGAGGTGGTAGTGGCTGGTGGCAGTGACAGGCAGTGATGGCCAGGGGCTGCCAAGGTGGCTGATTAGGTAGTGGTCTGGGCCCAGGACAGTCATGGAGGTTGGTTTGAAGAGGTTGGAGTCTCAGGACTGGGGCTGAGTGCTAGAAGTCAGTAGCAGATTGTGATGCTGATGTGGCAGGGCTGGTGCTGATGTGGCAGGGCTGGCGTTGATGTGGCAGGGCTGGTGCTGATGTGGCAGGGCAAGTGGTGATGGCTGAGAGGTGCTGAGGGTGGCAGTGGCTGGTGGTGGTGATGGGCAGTAGTGGTCTAGGTCTGGGGCATCATGGGCCTGGTTTGGGGAGGTGGGAGTCCTGGGGCTGGGGCTGGGTACCAGAGGTGGACAATGACACTGACCAGGCTAGTTAGCCTGTCATATAGGTGCCTATTCTGCTCTGCACCAATCCAGATGCTCCAAAGTCCATGCTGACTGTAAAAGCTCCCATTATCTCTCATTGGCTGAGCAATCTTTAACCATTGCCTTCATCTGTGACTGTCACAACTTGCTACCGACCCCCGGGACTCCAACCCTTCCCAAAACGACCCCCACAACCACTCTGGGCCTGGACCGCTACCTGGCCAACCCCCTCGGCAGCCCCTGGCCATCACTGCCCATCACTGCCCATCACCACCACCAGCCACCACCACTTGCGGCATCCCCAGCCATCACCACCCATCACTGCCTGTCACTGCCACAGCCACTACCACTTGCGGCATTCCCCAGCCATCATCGCCATGACCGCCACATTAGCGCTGGACTCAGCTATCACACCACCCATAGCTGCCACATCAGCGCCAGCACCACCTGTCACCCCCAGCCTGCGCCGAGACCCCCATCATGCATCATGATCACACATCACTGCTGACCCAACCTCCACACGCCACACTCTGCTCCTGCTCCCTCCTCACCACCCCACCACTGTGTATCTCTGCGTTTCCAGTACGAGACCTCTGTGCCACATGACATGTCTCAACCTCACCCCGTGCAGCCCCCGGGTCTCACCCCAAGCCCCAGTGCCGCGACCCGCCACTGAAATCCAGGCCTGAGCCTCGGGGCCTACCTACTGCATAGTATATAAGTCGTAGAGTAGTAAGTAGTACTCTAGTCTTGATATTACCGTAGCCTCATACTGCTTTGTTGTGTTCTTGTCTCTGTCTTGTTTTCTCATGCAGCCCAGTCTCATCATTTCTACTTGCTTCTTTTTCTTATTGTACTCGTATCGTATCATCTCCCTGCCTCATTTTTACTTGCCTCGTCCTCTAATCTATTCTATTTTGCTCTTCTCTCCCTTTCTACTCTAAGTTCTCTTGGCTATTCCGTTCCCAACTCCTCTTCTCAACTTAATCTGTTCCATCTCCCTTTATCTTATCTCGACTCTTTCCCCTTTTGGCCACTTAGTTTCCACAACTCTGTTTCCACCCCCAGGACTCGCTAAGTCCCCACGCCCATTACCTTTCTGGACCCTGGGACTTGCTCGCGCACTGGCGCTTGCTTGTTCCACCCTCTTGTACCTCCAAGACTTGCACCTACCCCTGGCACTCATCCTCCACCCTCGCCAGCACTCACCCACTCACCGGCGCTACCAGCACTCCCCTACATACCACCCCCACCCCGCTTTGGTCTTCTATGCCTCATGCCCTACCAGTGCTCTGCGTCTGTGGACATGGTGATCACCACGTAAGGTATTCACCCAGTGGACTGAGCCCCCATGGTCAGCAGAACCTGACAGTGACTCTTTTAAATGTACTGCATTCCATGCTTGTCACACACCCATGGTGGAAAAAATGCCTCATATCATACCATGCGCCACCTGGAGTCTGGGTGTTGTCCATGTAGCACAGGGCTAACTCTTTGAGTTTCTCACTTGACTGGTCAAAGTGTATTTATTGTACAACCACATGGTTAATCGACAGGATAAAGTACAGTTATAGCAACATGGTTTGATTAAGATGATTTACAGTGAGATGAGCAAGCACAACAGCCAACTGCCGCATGCCCTGACATTCCACAAATGTCTTCCTGTGTCCCTACAGATGCAAACACAAAAACTTTGTCAGTTGCAATCCAGGCAGGTGGGTAGGTACAATATTTGGTTTTGTACATTACCTGAATTATTTGGAGCTTGCTTCCTGTGCCTTTTGGACTCTCTCGTGGAGGTCACTATTGCACCTGCTTGTTCCAACTACTCTCTGCAGACCGGTGTTCATTGTTATGGTGTTGCTGGAGTTTCTTGCATGCCCAGAGATGTTTAGGTTTGGAGGGTCTTCTCTTGGCGCTGCTGGGTGCCTTAAACTGTGTTGTCTGTCTATAGGTGGCTCTCTTGTGCTCAATGTTAAACTGCTTAGGTGGGCAAGTGAGGTAATTTCTTCTGAACAGAGGAGAGCTATAGCAAAATGACCAGTGCTACATGTGGTGGCCATCACAAGCGAAGAGTAATTCTCATGACTGCACAGCCACTCTCACTCAAAGACCATGCCCTGCCTACTGCTTGTTCCTCACAGTGATCAGGCCAATCCTCTTTGAATTTCTTGCTTGACTGGTCAAAGTGTATTTATTGTACATCCACATAGTTAATGGACAGGATAAAGTACAGTTATAGCAACATGGTTTGATTAAGATGTTTTACAGTGAGATGGGTGAGCATGACGGCCAACTGCCACATGCCCCAATGTTCCGTGAATTTCTTCCTGTGTCCCTACAGATGCAAACACAAAAACTTTGTCAGCTGCAATCCCCCTTGGCAGGATAGAGTCCACAATGCATTGCATTAAAGAAATTTGCAATACCCCCGTTGGGAGTAGTGTGGCTCATATGTGAAGAACAGAGCTTGTCTTCTCACCTTTGTGACTATTTCCAGTAAGCTAAGGTCATTCTGATGACCAATTCATGCAGTGACGGTATTGACTGCAGGTAGAGCACAAGTATCTGCTTGTGTTTGGATAGGTAGCCATAAAAGGCGTCGCTAGACCATCTTCCTATGGCTTTCATTGCTTCAAAGGGTACTCCTCTCATGAGGTATTCAAGCGTGGCTCCAATTCATAAGCCATGTCCTTGTAGTGGCTCAAGACCAGCCACTAGCATGGCTTTAGATAATGTTTTGAGGAATTTCTTTTTGGTCAGCAGTGTCATTTTGCCTTTTCTATTCTTGTATGCAAACAATGGCCTGTCAGCAGGTGGTGAGTTCACCCAAAAGTGTGTCTCTAGGGCTTGTTTGAGATCTGTCACCCTGCTTTGCTCTGCCCATGAAACAGTCTCACCATGTATTGCTGTTTTGTGCATAGTAAGAAGAATGAGGTTGTCTTCCGCCCTGACCTGTCTGGGGACTCCAAGACGTTACTGGGCTTGACATGTGAGTTTGGATTAAAAGCGGACAGGTGCAGGACTGTAAATTCTCCAAGCCTTGCTGCGCTATAGAAGCACATTGTAGCACATGCATAGACTGCTGTATGAAGCAGATCTGGGTGTTCCTCATTCATTCCAAGCTGAATATGTATGGCCCTCAGGAAATCTGGAGTGCAGGGTTTTCTTTTCTTCTTCTTAGAGCTTGCTGGTGCCAACCTTTCTGCCGCCTTTACCAGGGCCTGTAATTTGCTTTTGTTAATATTCCAGTTCAGGTTATGAAGTAAATGCCACGCTCTTATGCCCGTGATGAAGTTTTCAATTGCTGCCCTGGAATATACTCCCACTACTGCTGCCACAAATGCTTCAAGAACTTTGTGTGACACTGGGGCTCTTGCCTCTTCCGGTATCTCTTGGGTGTCGCAGAATACATGGTACAGCAGCAGTCCAAATCCATAGGTTTCCTTCATTGATTCTGCCCATGCTGCGCTGCTTACTTCAAACACTCTCCTTTCATCTTTTTCAGTGATAATACTTGCTCTGCTGCCTCCCTGTACCATCCCTCACTGACTCAACGGTGTCCACATCCTCAACCTGTCACATGTGAGTACATGTGGCCTAAGTGCCAAAGGTCTTGGCTTTAAGCCCACGGGATAGGGCATCAGAGTGCGCTTGTTTTGGGTGCCTGTCATGGTTATTGGCACATTAAGCTGTTCACACCTCTCTCCACGCTCTCACAAATGTGAACCACTCTTCCTTTTCAAGCTTGTCGCACTCTTTTCTTGATCTGCAATGTTTCCAAGGGACTTCCTGCTTAGCTCTCACAGCATTTGCCTGCTCTTGGATTCTGGGGCCAGCTGTTGCGGCTCCTGGTTCAACCTCAACAAGTAGTTTGTGGTATTGTTCTGGGAATTCCAGTTTGGGGAGTAGTTTGCTTGTTGTTGGATAGATGCCATGGGACAGCTTATTGGCTGGATTTGTTTTGCTCAGTATGTATCTAGTGCTAATTGCAACCCCACTTCTTGTGTATTTGGCATGTACCAGCTTGGAAACTTCATTGATTTCTCTGTTGCGACTGCACCCTGATCCTTCCACAACTCCTTTATTGTCCCCAAAAACCATGATCCTCTTTCCTGTTCCTGCATTTTGGATGATGGCAGATACCAGAAGAAAGAAGCTGATTGCTTCTGCCCAGCCAATGTCTTGGCTGGGTCTCTGCCATCCAATCTGTAACTTTTATACTCTCCAATCACACCCGATACATATCCCAATGCCTGTTGAGGAGCTCACATCTGAGTAAGCACCGATGTTGGCATATGGTAGTGATGCTGAAATTGGTCTTTCCATTGGCTAAGATAGTACTTGCTTCCACCAGGGCAAGTCCTCTGCTGTTTGTTTTGGTGGAGTCCTTGGCATGAAAGGATGGTCATGAAACACTCCAAGGAAGGCCTCAAGGCTTGTGAAGTAAGCTCTCCCTTGAAGAGTGACTAGACAAGCATGCAGAAGCTTTCCATATAGCCTCTGTGCGTCTTCCATTATATGTGTCCAGCGCTTCTCCCACTCAGCAATCGCTTGCAAGTATCTATCATGCTTTTCTTGAGCAATGCTGACACATCACAGTTTAATGTCCTAGGAAAATCCAATATAGGGTACAATGTTGCTGAATGGGATGTCCTTGGACTTCTACCATGGAATTCCAAGTCTCTCTGACAACTCATCCAGCTCACAGAATCCATAGGAGTACACTTTATCCTGTTTGCTCTTCTGGTTTGTCATGGACAGGTTTAGTATCTCAGTAGACATATCTTTGTCATATTTATCGTGCCAGTTGTCAAAGTCTTCTGCCCCCTTGTACCATATTCTTCCACCTCTGTGCACCTTGCCACAACCCTTCTTGATCTTGGCTGCCCATTGCACCTGTGCCACATTGTATTCCCCAACAAACTCGCTATGTATGTGGAAGAAGATATGATCATCAATCCACTTAGACAGTGGGCCCATGCCATTTGCTCTGATAATTGCCATGCCTGCATCCCCCACCATGCTATAACAACTGCAACCAGATCCCAAACCAAAGCAGTCTATTGTGTCAATGGTGAACCAATCCTCCCTTTGCAGCCAGACCACCATCCCTGCCCATTGATTGGGTCAAATGGGGATTGATTGGTATGCTTCTTTAACATCACACCCAGGTACATGGAAATTGTGAGGAATTGATCACACTGTTGATTGACTTAATGCCTGATTCCCTACCTGCTGAATGTGGGTAGGAGAGGTCTTGTATGACTCAAAAGCAATTTGGCTCATTGGGGTTGGATATAATGCTAAGTGGTGAAGGGCTCAATCACACAACTAGCAGAGGGAAATCTGAAGTTATATTAGACATGGTAATCAATGATACAATGGTAACTAATCACCTAGCAGAGGAAAATCCAAAGAGAACAAGTCTAAGAATTTTCACTGCTTGGTGCAGCGCATCAATGGGTGGTGGAGGCATGGGAACAGCTGTACAGGTGACCAGAGCTAACCTTAACCCTTGGATAATGTTTGAACAGGAAGTACAGGAAATTCCAGGGATTTTCTAAAAAGGAAACAACCTCCAGAGATCTCTGAAGATCTAGAGTGAGCCCCAGGGGTCCCAGGGAGTGGCGTAGGATGTGCCCAAAAATGGAAGTCAAATGGAAGTCCTCTGACAGTCTGGAGTATGGACTGAGATATTGCCCCTTTTCAAATTCTGCTGCAAAATTGGCCTCCAACTCCACTTTCTTGATCTCATCTGCTCACACCTTGATGTAGTAATGAGTTGCAAATTCAAAGTGGTTGTGCAAGAGTGCAGCCTTGAGCACCGTGATCCCTCTTGCCACAGCCAGAGCACTTGTGTTTGTGATCATGCGAGGTGGTTCAACAACCTCAGGGCTTCTGCCAGGCACCTGTGCACTGACACAAAAACTCTCAGCTGCATTTCTCTTTGCGCTTCAGCTCATACTCTTTATTCCATGTGGAGGATAGAGATTTTTTCCTTCTCGTTCTGGCTTTGTCAGTGGCTGCCATCATTTCTCTCTTCATGGAGCTTAGGTCTGTGTAGCACCAAAATGAGTCGCATGTAGTGACCCATGAAGATGCACATTGCCACAGTGTGGTGATTAGTTGGCGTCATGTCAGATCAGTGCCACAGTCCTGCGCTGTGCCAGCAGAAAGAAAATCAATCCATGACAGATGTATTGGTTGTGTGTGAGTTTGCGCATCACACAGTCAGATAATGCAAAGGCAGAATTGAGTGTCACCTGGGCATTGTGATCAATTGGTTCATGACATCATTGCATATTAAGATAGTTGTAAGTTGATTCATTGAAGTCTGTCAGGTTCCGCTGACCACAGGGGCTCAGTCCACTGGGCAAATACCTTACATGGTGTGCACAGTGTCCACAAACGCAGCATACTGGCAAGAGCACGAGACATAGGAGACCAGGGGCAGACCAAGGATGTAAGCAGTGATAAGACCCAGGTTGTATCAAAAGGCGTACTAATGATTTTCCTGGCACAACCACATGGATTAGTGGTTAGCATGCCCTATGGATTACCTGCCACCTCCTCAAAAAGCTGAGGTTCAAATCTCATGCTTACCTTTGATGTATTTTTCATCATCATTTTTTGATTTATTTACTTTATTTTCTTGACTCCAAGGTTTTGCTGGCGTTGCCACCGCTTTTTAGTAACCACCATCATTTGACTATATTGACATTTGGGTGATTCCATACTTACTTTTTGGCATTTTTTTGACATGACAGACAGCTTGACTGACACTGTTAGGCGTCACTAAGAGCTGATGGACATTTTTCTATATAAAAGATTGTGGTCTGTTATTTACCTACTAGTTCCCCATGTTGGCAACTAAGGGTTGCCAATGGCGACTTCGCTTACACCTTACTATATATACTGTACTTATAGCCTGCAAATAACAAGTTACATTCACCATTATCCCTTATGCTTGGGCTTCAGAGCTCAATTTTGCCTCTTATAAGATTATTCTATGCCAAGAGCACTTCCGTACAGTGTCCTTGTCTTGCCACTGGGATTACGCTGGTGTACTAGCCATTCATACACCTTGCAACTGTGGCAAGCACCTTACACTTGGCAACTATGCTAAGCTTCCCCTCACCACTTCCTTACTGCTGTTCTCTGCTAACCTGTCTTCTGGGACCCTGCCCAGCTCACCTCAACTAGCGAGCCCAACGCTATACACCTTGTGACTGCCTACCCAGACACCACTTGGTACAATTATGGGCGTCATCAGCGGTGGGTGAGCAAGGGATTGCCGGTCATGTTAGAGCAAGAATGCAAGTGCTGGAGGTGAGGAAGGGGGTTGAAAGATCAAGACTAGAGTACTACTTGCTACTCTACAACTTATATACTGTGCAGTAAGTAAGCCCCGGGGCTCAGGCCTGGGTCCCGGTGGCGAGTCGCAGCACCGGGGCTCAGGGTGAAACCGGGCTGGCGCTGATGTGGCAGTCACAGATAGTGTGATAGCTGGGGCCAGCGCTGATGTGGCAGTCACAATGATGATGCCTGAAATTGTACCAAGTGGTGTCTAGGTAGGCAGTCACAAGGCATGTAGCATTGGGCTCGCTAATTGAGGTGAGCCGGGCAGGGTCCCAGAAGACAGGTTAGTGGAGAACAGCAGTAAGGAAGTGTTGAGGGGAAGCTTAGTGTAGTCGCCAAGTGTATGGTGCTTGCCACAGTTGCAAGGCATATGAGTGACTAGTACACCGGCGCAATTCCAGTAGCAAGACAAGGACACTGTACAAAAGTGCTCTTGGCATAGAGTAAACCTATAAGAGGTGAAATTGAGCTTTGAAGCCCAAGCGTAAGAGGTAACGGTGAAGGTAACTTGTCATTTGCAGACTATAAGTACAGTATATATAGTAAGGTGTAAGCGAAGTCGCCATTGGCAACCCAATGGTTGCCAACACGGGGAATGTCAGGTTCCGCTGACCTCGGGGGCTCAGTCTACTGGGTGAATCCACCTTACAGCTATTCACCGTGTACAAACACAGAGCACCAGGAGTAGCGCGAGGCATAGGAGACCGAAGCGGGGCGGGGAAGGGTTTGTGGAAGGGTGCCGGGGGTGCCGGTGGATGAGATGGGTGCCGGTGAGGGGGAAGGACGAGTGCCGGGGGTCAGCGCGAGTCCTGGGGAGGCGAGAGAACAAGGCGAGCGAGCGCCGGGAGCGAGCGAGTCCCGGGGATCAAGAGAAGAGCAGGCGAGGGGACTTAGCGAGTCCCGGGGGTAGAATCAGAGTTGGGGAAGTTGGATAACCAAAAGGGGAAGGAGTCGAGATAAGATGGCGGGAGATGGAAATGATTAAGTCAAAGAGGAGAGAGCCGGGAACGAAGGTCGAGAGAACTTAGAGTAGAAGAAGAGAGAAGAGGACAACGAGATTAGATTAGAATTACGAGACGAGTGGAGACGAGATAAAGAGTCAAAACGAGACAAGTACGAGAAAAGAAGCAAGTAAGTAATGAAACCGGGGCACGAGAGAGACAAACAGAGGCGAGAACACAACAAACAAGACAGGGTTACGGTAATATCAAGACTAGAGTACCTACTTACTACTCTACGCCTTATATACTACGTAGTACGTATGGCCCGGGGGTCAGGCCCGGGTTCCAGCAGCGGGTTGCGGCGCTGGGGCTTGGGATGAGACCCGGGGGCCGCGCGGGACGGGGCGAGGCCAAGACATGTCGCGCGGAGGTCTCGCAGTGGAAGCGCAGAGACACGCGGTGGTGGTGCTGTGAGGGGGGAGCGGGAGCGGGGCGTGGCGAGCGGAGGTCGGCGGCAGTGATGCGCAATCATGAT
>JAGGAQ010006324.1:0-19788 GCA_017657225.1 Termitomyces sp. T69sscA
GGAACAAGATGGAGTGTGTGAAATTTGACTACACTAAATCCTTGCATACATGTATCATGACTTAAAATCAATTTCCCGAAGCATACAGAACAGTGGAAAGCATAGAGAAATGAATATCTTTCTGTTCAACGAAAAAGAGTGTGACAACTTGAAGGCTGTTAGTGTACGGCTGCGCCGGCATGCACTCAAAATGAAATCAACACCGATCTGGCACATCCGCTTTGCTGGGCTCGTGCCATCTGTCAAGCAGAGCTGGAATTTGGGCTGTGACCCGGTGTGACATATTTTGCACTTCCCGGTCCTTTTGGTACCCTCACTCGGACATTGGCCGACACATCTCATACCCCATAAATCTTTATATAAAAATTATAACTCTCTAGCTCAGGAGTAAATAGAGATTGTCTAAAAGTTTGAAGAGCATGCATGCACTGGACAGAGCTGCAGAAAAAAAATGGCTAGAATTTGCACTTCCCGGCACATGACAGTAGTGGTAACCTGGGTCGTTGCCATTTGAGTGTTCTATAAACGCTTAACTTTACACTTCGACCCGCCGGGGGTTCGATTCCCCCTTAATGCATCCTTCTCCTCTTATATCATCGTTTTTTACCCTTCCAACCCTGGTTTCAAGTCCTCCTGCACTGCATGATAATGATTGTTGTATCAGACAGCCTCTGCGTCAACTTTCACTCGTGTCTATCTCTCAAGCCTGAATCCTCTTTGACAGCTGAACTATGATTATTGTTCACACTAGCCGAGGATTTTACTCAAGCGTAGGACACTGAACTGATTTCGCCCTACCGCTCGACTCTGCATACTGTTCTTCCCGGTCGATCCTCCCTTAATACATGGGTGCCTCTGTGTGCATTTGCTTAATTTCAAATGCCTTACTCTTGTGCCACCACCCTCTGCCTGGTATTCAAATCCTCTTCACTGGCACTAATGCATAAAATCAACGTTAGATCAGTGTCCAGTCCTTGCTGGGGTCTGGGGCGATCCAAGTTCTTTCAAATGAATCATGCGTTCGTTCTTACCCATCCTTTTCCTCATGGGCCCTCTGGCAATGAATTTCACATAGGGTTGGAAACGTACATCGTCTAATGAGGGGAAAAGTATAACATCGTACAACTCTGGAAGCATACTACGAAAGAACCATCGGCCCCTCTCCCTCAGGAATACACAAGTCTGCATTCCTCAGTCGCTGCGGCTACATCATTCTCATTGACATACTTATTACATATATGCATAATCATATCGTCACGGGAGGTTATGGACACAGGAGTACGTTAAAGGAAGATGAAGAACGTTGAGCCGGCAGAGCTATCTTGATCAACTCTTCGAAATTCTGCTGTAAATACGTCAACACAATTTACTTATCTGTCTCTGCATGTGTTGAACTGAGACGCCGCGACTGTGTACTGGTTCCCTGTGAAAATCCATGAAACTTATTCAGTAAGTGGTGTGAAATTAGCCGTCGGTCCGTCAACAGAATCACATCTCTTAACTTTCCATGGTAAAATGAGGCACCGAGACTGGTGACGAAGGAAATGACTAGCAATACTTACAAGATCATCGCGTCACAGAAATAAATCATCATCATAACGTATGTGTTTCACGCGTGATATCATTTTTGTTCCCTGTGAAAATTCATGGACTTACTCGGGAAATTAGGCATAAATCCGTCGACATAATTTGGGTAATTCTTTTTGTGAAACCTATGAACCCCATATGCATGAACCCCATGAACCGAATAGTCATAGCGTTGCTACCTTTTCAATAAATTCAGGACACCGCGAACAAGTCCCAGTAGAAAGCTATGACCACAGACCTCCCGGAATCCGTCTTCATCCTCCCTGATTCTCTTGCTCTTGTGGAATGGCCTTGGAAGCGGATTATTAGCCCACATTGCCTACAGATCGAAACAGAATCATCAGCATGGATTCGAAATTTCGTTACCATCGCCCCTCGTGTACAGCGAGCATTAGACCTCTTGAAACCGGGTGAGTAACGCATACTTATCTGCTAGAAGATTGTCTAAGTCGTTTTGCCACCAGCGCTGCTTGCTTCGCTCGTGTATCCTTTAGAGGATCAGTGTATGTTCAATTCCTGATCATAACTTATCCTTCTCATACCTTTGTCATGTAGATGTCCTTCGCGCGGGTTGCGATCTCATGGTTTTATTTGCTATATTTGATGAATACACTGATATTTCTACACCTCGTGAAGCTCAGCAACTGGCCACCATAATTGTGGATGCTATGCGCAATCCTGAAAAGGCCAGACCGGCTGACGAGTGTGTTGCTGGAGAAGTTGCCCGCCAGTATGTCCTGAGTCTCATTCGATGGCTCCGCAAACTTATCTTTGCGGTGTCTCATCCAGATTCGGGAGGTTATCATCACAATGTGCATCTGAAGGTGTACGCCATCGTTTTATTGATGCATTCGACGAATACGCGACTGCAGTTGTTCAGGAAGCTCAAGATCGCACTCAACGTTTGATAAGGACCATTGATGATTATATTCTTGTCCGTCGTAGAACATGCGCAGCGAAGGTTTCGTTCGTGATTATTGAGTTCAGACTCAATCTTCCAGACGAGGTCTTTAAAGACCCAGTTATTCAGAGACTGATCGGTACCTGCATTGATATACTTCTCCTCACCAATGTAAGTAAACTTTGAATTCTTCCATGTTTTGTTCTGCATTCTGAACTTGGACTAGACATGTATTCTTATAACGTTGAGCAAGCACGTGGCGATTGCCACAACATTGTCACAGTCATGATGCATCATGAAAACATTGGGTTGGATGAAGCGTTGAGATGGATCGGTGATTATTGCTCAAAACGCGCACATGAATTTTTGAACGACTTACGCATTGTCCCATTCTTTGGCCAAGAAATCCAGGGGGAAGTGGAACGGTACTTGGATGGCCTGGCTTATTTTGTCAGGGGACACGACGCCTGGAGCTTTGAGAACTTTAGATACTTCATAAAAGACGGACTGGAAATTCGGCGGAGTAGAAAAGTTGTCTTGCTTCCACGGTTGTTCGAAAAGTGAAGTATTTTAATGCTTAACCATTTTTAATGAGAAGATTTTGAATCAATGTGCTTTGAGTCGTGTGTTGTTGCTTCGGGTATGCAATATTCCAGAATGGGCGACCCGGGTCGTTGCCATGGGCATAGCATGGTAAGAACGCGAACTTTCCTACGTATACATGAGTCTTTGTCCCTTTGAAGGCCATTCGGTGACCAACCAAGGACTTGATCTCCCCAGACTTTGCGAGTCAATATGATTCGAACCTAAGAAAAAGACAATAATGAAAGTTGGCGCATCGGTTGTTTGACTCTACGATGCTTTTATCCTTTGCCGGCGGAGGAGCATTTCTATAACAGAACCTGTAAAGTGTGAAGAGAGTGAAAAAAATGCTAAAATACGGGCGGAATGCGGAATAGAACTCCGCATGGGCCTCTGGCGACATACTTAGGGTTGGAAATGTACATCGTCAAAGCAGGGAGAAAAGATATATCATAAAACTCTGGAAGCATACCACAATCACGAAAGATCCATTGGCCCCTCTCCTTCAGCCGGAAAACACAAGTCTGCCTCCTCCGTCGCTGCCTCCACATCGTCCTCATTCCAATCGCTCGTCGTCTCCCACTCATTCTCGAACTCAATGTCAATGGTCAACTCCTGTGCCCCGTCGCCGGTGTTCGTGAGCGGCATGAACGAAACCAGCAGGGGTTGATGATACGAAGAGGGATTGTGTGTGATGGGTTGCACCCAGCGTCGCTCGCGAAGGCGCTTGTGCCGTTCTCGATCTTCTTCGATGCGTTTGAAGACTTCGTTACGGGAGAGTGGTGCATGCTGGTGCTGGTGGTGAGAGGAAGAAGATGGGTTTGTTGCGTCGAGGGCGAGTTGGCGGTCGTTGAGGGATGTGAGGACCTCGTCGACGGTTTGAGGGTCAATGACTCGTTTACTTCGCCAACTTTGTAATATCTGAGAGGTGTTTCAGCGCATAATGGGAAGAGATTTACGAAAATTCTCTTACTTGTCTCGTGCTGACGAGATTAGGAAGCCCCTGCCGGCCTTTGGGGACGACATTTTCGACGATTTTGCCCAGGTCGCGAGCTACGAAGTTTACATAGAGGTTTGATTCTCTGTCTTGACCCTTCGCACGTGTTTTGACGAGGAGACATGTCTCACACAGGCTATCGAGGAAATAGAGGATGTTTATACGTGAGTTAACTGAGCCCTGAAAATCCGTCAGGCCTAGATTTGCGATCGATATCAACGACATACCTTCTGACACTCTTCAACAATACAGTCCCATAGATCTTCTCCACATCCAGGAAAGTATTTGACAGCGAAACCGACTACTCTTTGTATCGACTGTTGGGACCTGCGCTACTCACGTTTTAGCGGAAAACATAGAGTATGAGCTGTTTACTGACGCGTTCAGTCGTCTCAGCAAAGCAAGGAATTGCATCCTTACTTCAAACGGGTCCATTCTGAGGTGAAAGACAAAGCGTAAGGGATAAGATCGACCGCGGGGGTTACTGTCCGGGAAAGAAACATGAAGTGTCTATAATTCACAGTCAATAAGACAAATTCCCACGGTTACTGAAGGAAAAATTAATTATTGATTGTAGCCTCTATTTCTTACATTCCTGCTTCATCCTCCGTTCAATCTGTCTCAAAGGGCGACTTTCGCGAAGCTCAAGAAACAGGAGAAGTCCACCGGGTCTTTGAGTGGCGCAGCAATCCAATCGTGGATATCCTCGACAGTCATGGATGATCCAGATGCATGTACAAGTTACTTTTCGTGGCAGCGAGATCGGGTGTTAGATGATTGGGAAAATTCACTAGAATATGCTCGAGGTATTCTCCTAAGGGCAAAAGCAAAAGAAAGAGCGCTGTTTCTGCAGGACGAGTTGTTAGCACTGGCGAAACATACAGGTCCGTTGTGTGTTGCTCTGCAAAATTTTCGGTGACGAATAGACTGTTGTAGACCTCTCTTTATCACAAACCATGGATGTATTCAAGTTACTGACACTGACTTACCCTAGATACCCTGATAACGCATCGCGAGACGCAGTTGAAGCAGTCGGCATGGAGTTGATAAGGAGAGATGAACTACGAGGGCTACCAGACGGCACGCCGAACGAAGTGAAGATGGGCATCACAGAGCAGATCCTCGGCTGGCTCTCTAACGAAGTTGCGCGTCTCGTAAAACGCGGGTCTCCGAGGTCAGAGCCAGGTTCTGTCCTGATCCCAACGATCGCGTGTTCAATTTTTACTCCCCTTCGTTCTAGCTCTTACGCGTCTTCAGACCTATTTGTATTGTTGAGTTGGTCCTGTGGAATATACACTACCTGTGTCAAGACAAGTCCTGAATTTCCGTCCACGAACGTGTGGCGCGTGCTTGTGGGATCGATGGCAACTTTGCTGGACATGATCAATGCCTCAGCGAAGGCAAAACAATCGCTGATGCACGGTGCTTTGGTACGCGTTAGACGTGCCCTGCGTTCGGTAAGAAAAGTTGAACGCGTGATTTCGCATCGTAGATCTTGACGATTCGAGCAGGCCGGGGAGAAGATACCGATGTTGATTAGCACTTTGTTGGAAATCGCAAAATCGAGCCAGTCCCCGCTTAGAATGGCACTACTACTCGGCGTCTCTGTCAGTGTCCTGGTGCGGCTGAAAAACGTCGATACCAAACCCTCATTGCGGCTTTCTCAAGAACTCAAGGTAAGGGTCTTCCTGCCCTTTGAAATTCACCTACCCACTCCAGTTAGGATGAAATCACCGGGTACTATTCAACCCACATCTTGATGTCAAAAGTTGCAGTCCCGCCTTACATCTCCGTACGTGCGTGCGCCCTTGAACCGATTCAAAATAATCCTGACGAAATCAGGACGCGTATAGTGATTTCATTAGTAACTTCATGTCAGAGCAGGAGTTCCTTCAGGTAATACTTCCTACGATTGAGAAGGCTATGCTACGATTCCCAGAAAACTCTTTGCCACGTTAGTTAAACTTTTAATCTAAAACCAATCGCTGACTCGAATACTAGTTATCTCCAGCTTCATCTCCGCCTATGCCCACCCTCTCACCACAGATGTCTCCTGCCGCATCCTCACGCAGACTCTTAACAGCGCTAAATCCAGCAACCCGTCGACCCGTGCTGGCGCCATAGAGCTGTTCAAAACACTCCTCCCTGCCAATGCTCCCCCGGAGTCCACTTCTTACGCAGTCACCGAGCTCCTTGCCCTTCCGAAGACAGGAAAGACCACTGGACCAGACCATCGTATCGCCCTTTATACAATGCTTGCACATCTCGTCCCTTCGCCTAATATCTCTGACTCGCTCGTCCAAACGACGGCCCCGCTTCTTGCGAAAGAAATACATGAAGGAGCCACAGCGGTCCTTGCAGGCGCTCTCGCTCCGCACATAATCTTCCTCCTCAAATTCGGCACGGTAGCTCCAGAGACGACAACGCTCATCGCGAAGGAGATGGGCAACATGAAGCCGGGGGTGCGCCGTGCATTCTGTGGACTTGCCGGTACAATCCTCGTCGGCGGGCTCGATTTTGGCGAAGACCAGGTGCTGAGTTTCGCGAAGGTGATTGTGCCGGCGTTAGAAGGAAACTTGAAGACCGTCGCTGCGAATCCGCTGAATGCCAGCGCGGGCCCTCTTGAGGCTTATATTGCGACGACAGTACTGTTTGGTCCGCTCGCGAAGACCGGGAAGTTCAGTAAGTTGTTATTTGCATTGTTCCTGCAGAAACTTACGTGGAAACTCTTCTTTAGATGATGTTATTTCAAAAAACGCGGCGTTGACTTCGATCGCGACTGGATCAACGAAACCTTCATTCCTATTGTGGGACAAGGTATATCAGAAACTGAGTGATTCTCTAGACGAGAAGTGGCTCTTGCAAGCATGGGAGGCGTCGCTGTTCTACCTCAAGAGTGATTTTACCAAGAACGAGAATCTTCGGTATATTCCTTGGTTCGACATTCACTCTAACTATTGACTGATTTGGAATCTTAGAACACAGCTTGGTCTCGCCCTCATCCATCTCTCCCTGGATGGATCCACACCCAAAATCCGTCGAGAGGTCAACGCTCTTGTAGAAAGGAGCACGGCAGCGCTACCTGAACTGACAAATTGCATTATCCGTGATGGGCTGACCTCCTTCCTTGCGCGCGGACCGCCGACTTCGAAAGCGGCTTCATCGACGTCTACAGATGAGACCTCTGCTCTGTGGACCAAGCACTCGCGGCTCTCAAATCTGTTGCTTAGTGCTGTATCCTTCCCGGAGGACATAAAACCCGAAACCAGGGAAAATATCATCGTTCATGCCATCCTTCTTAGTCACCACCACCTCATATGTATGTCATATTACTATTTCTACTATCTAGATATTGATCTCAACTTCTTCAGGCGGTAATTCTCGACAAACATGGATAGATCTGTGTCAGCGGGCACGTCTGGATCCACATGAGTTGATTACTAACCATCTGGACAAGCTTTTCAATCTCATTCTGACTGGGTCGGCTGTAGATGCCAAGGTGACGTGTTGTCATCAAACTTAATGCTCGATCGTGACTGAAGAATGCCTCCAAAAGTTTGGCTTTGCAGATGCGAGTTATAATGCCGTCAGCACTTTAGCATTTGTCGCCCCCGAAAACGCCTTGCAACGTGTCATGGATCAGCTACGGGAGGATATGAACCCAGTCGTCGTCAACGCTTTGACTGAATCTGACCTTGGTATCTGGTTAACACCTGAGGGGACGACCTATATCGATGGTCAGCCAGTGTTCTGCTTGAGACGTTTTACAAACTTACGTGAGGCTGTCATCTAGTACTTGCCTCGAAAGGTGAAGGAAAAGTTTCTATCAAGGGCAAGGATGCGGAACTCGCGAAGTGGGACGAAGAAATTCGGAAGAATATTGCTTTGAAGAAAGCAATGGCCTCAAAAACGCTGACCAAGCAGCAACAAGCTCTCGTTAATGCCCAACTTGAGGAAGAAGCAAAGGTTAGACAGCATGTTGCTGATGTCCAAATAAAACTTCGTCGCGGCCTTCGGTTCGTGCAGAGTCTTGCGGGCTCGGGCATCGACCAGTTCCAAGATCATATTTCTTCGGTTGCTTCGCTGATCTTAGAAGTTTCGTTGGGTCGTGGCCTGGCCTTAGTCGGAGGAGAGGCCTTTGAGACTTACCTAGTATGTTGTGGTGGCTGAAGCTTTGTTGGCGGGTGCCTAAATGATCGAGAATAGGATCTGGCGAAATGCACTTCTGAGAGACTTGACACCTTCCGAAAGTGGGTCGGTGTGGCGACCCTTCGTAGCCTGAAGATCGAGGCCGTCCCCGAGGAATTACAAAGCGAACCTCTGAACCGTAAGTGTTTTTCCCCCTTGCTATTGTTATAGGTACTGATATAGGTGGATAGTCTTAATTATCCGTGTTCTCTTGCGACTTCAAACTCTCTCGGAACAGGCGCCGTTCGATGCAGCGACATTCTCGTATGCATATCCTTTGCTAGCGCAAGTGTTACTTCAAGGCGGTATTTCGGCGGAAGAAGAAGACGCACTCGAACAAGTTGCACTTGCCCTTGCTATCGTAAGATTCCACAGCGGCGAATGTGTGTTACTCTTCTTTGACAATTTTCGTCGATTCTGATTCGACTCAAACACAGTTGCGAACCCCGCGTTTCCTCGCATGCAGACGATTGAAAAACTTTTGCACGTGATCAGACAACAACCTAAACTCAGCAAAGACGCTTCATCTGCACTTGTGGAACTAGGAGAAGCCATACATGCTACATCGTCACCAGACGAGATATCTGTCCTCTTACAAGGGACACTTAGACAAGAAGTATATGTTCGCCATTCTTGTCTTCAAACCCTTCAAGTGCGTTGTTTGTTTCTGAGTTTTTACATCTTACTAAATTGTAGGTAGCCCTTTGACTTGACAGACCTTGACTGGTCCCCTGAGCTCTTCCTGGCTTGTCACGATGAAGATGAACAAAATTCCAGGTTGGCTTATCATTTGTGGGAGGATAATGGAATGGATGTCCCAGAACAATTTCTCAATACTCTGCTCAATTTTCTTGGTAGGTATCATGCTGACACACACTTTACCTGACTAATTCATCCTTCTAATAGGTCACAACAATGCTTATGTTCGTTCTAGTACCGCTTCTGCTATTGCCGAGGGTACTGAACACTGGCCACAATCCATACAAACGGTCCTCGAGGTTTTGGAAGACTTCTACAGGGAAAAGGTGAGCCGATTTTCTGCCTGACTTCACGTCGTTATACGTCCGCTAACGCAAACTGAAGGCCAAAATACTGGCCCCAGAATACGATGAATACGTATGCATATATGCGTTGTCTGGCCTGATATAAAGCTAACGGTATTACAAGGGAATGGTCATTGCTCAGAGCCTTGATCGGGCTGACCCTTGGCCGGCTCGACTCGCAATTGCGCAGACTTTCGAACAACTCTCACCCATGTTCACGCCGGCTGAGATCGAGCCTTTCTTCCAGTTCTTGATTAAAGATCAAGCTCTAGGCGATCGCGTCGCTGAGGTTCGTCGTGGAATGCTCAACGCTGGTACCACTGTTATCGACCGTCACGGTGCTGAACGGCTGGCGGCCCTTATATCTTTCTTTGAAAACCACTTAGCGCAACCGAGCCCTGCCACAGAGACCGATGATCAGATAAAGGAAGCGGTAGTCATCCTTTTCGGTCGTCTTGCACGTCATCTTGAATCCAGTGACCCACGTATACCGACAATCGTCGACCGACTTGTCGAAGCACTCAAGACTCCTGCGGAGCAAGTACAGATCGCAGTATCAGACTGCCTCTCGCCTCTAGCTCAATTGATGCGTCCAAGGCTTGCCTCGTTGGTTGATAGTTTGATGGTTGACCTCTTTGACTCTCCTAAATATGCTACTCGTCGCGGTGCAGCGTATGGTCTCGCTGGAGTTCTCAAAGGCACAGGCATTGGCGGAATGAAGGAGTTCAATATAATCGCCCGGTTACGCGCTGCAACTGAAGACAAAAAACGATACGAACCACGTCAAGGCGTCATGTTTGCCTTCGAGACACTGTCCAGCACTCTGGGACGTCTCTTCGAACCCTATATAACATATGTATTGCCTCTCCTCCTTTCTTTGTTCGGTGACAGCACTGCTGATGTCCGAGAAGCTACTCAAGATGCAGCACGAGTGATCATGGGAAATCTATCTGGTTATGGAGTCAAACTCATCCTGCCATCGCTACTAGAGGGATTAGATGAGAAGCAGTGGCGGACGAAGAAAGGTTCTATCGAATTGTTGGGGATGATGGCCTATTGTTCCCCTCGTCAACTCTCCGTTTCCCTGCCTATCGTCATACCTAGGCTAACTGGAGTTCTCACCGATTCACATGCTCAAGTTCGGACTGCTGCCAACAAGAGTCTGAAGCAGTTTGGTGAGGTTATCAGCAATCCCGAGATCCAGTCGCTGGTACCGGTCCTTCTCAAAGCGTTGGTGGATCCCGCAAAGACACCTAATGCGTTGTCTTCCCTGTTGAAGACTTCATTCATGCACTACATTGACCACTCATCCTTGGCACTGGTAGGTTTCTTTTTTTTGCTTATCCTGTACTTTCTAAACTCTTCCATCCAGGTGGTACCAATTATCGAACGCGGGTTACGAGAACGTGGTGCTGACACCAAAAAGAAGGCTGCACAAATCGTGGGTAATTTGGCCTCGCTCACAGACTCAAAAGATTTCGTGCCCTATCTATCTGAGCTTCTGCCGATGGTTCACGTTGTTCTCGTCGATCCTGTTCCTGAAGCTCGTGCCACGGCAGCCAAAGCACTAGGTACTTTGGTAGAGCGTCTAGGAGAAGTTCACTTCCCCGACCTTGTGCCCAACCTTCTGCGGACGCTGAAGACCGATACATCTGGTGTAGATCGTCAAGGTGCAGCCCAAGGTCTCAGTGAAGTTCTGGCTGGTCTCGGAATGGAACGTCTGGAGGGTCTCCTTCCGGATATCATTACCAACGCACAATCGCCCCGCCCAACTGTCCGTGAAGGATTCATGTCTCTACTCGTATTTTTACCTGCAACGTTCGGCACACGCTTCCAACCTCACCTTCCGAAGATCATCTCCCCGATTCTTAGCGGTCTGTCTGACACAGAAGAATATGTTAGGGAGGCCGCTATGCGTGCTGGACGAATGGTTGTTAATAATTACTCGACTAAAGCCATCGATCTCCTTCTACCAGAGCTTGAACAAGGCATGTTTGATCCCGGTTGGCGTATCCGTGTAGGTTTCCCCTATCGAGGTCAAAGTGATACTGAGATCATTCTTCTTCACATAGCAATCATCTGTCACCCTCGTGGGCGAGCTCCTCTTCAAGGTGTCAGGTATCTCTGGCAAAACTTCTGACCTTGACGAAGAAAATGTTGTTGAGGCTACGACTGCTGAAAGTTCGCGGCGTGCTCTTGGTGAAGTTCTCGGTCTGGAGCGTCGTGATCGCATCCTCGCTGCATTGTACATTGTTCGCCAAGATGGTGTCCTTGTGGTTCGCCAAAATTCAACTCAGATTTGGCAGGCTCTTGTCCATAATACGCCTCGTACCGGTACAGACTCTCTATCTACGAATACAGCAATAGATCTAATGACCCTACAGTTCGCGAGCTACTTCCCGAGCTTCTCAACCAGCTTGTTTTATTGATCTCTAGTGACGAAGCCGACCAGCAAGAGGTATATCTTTTCTTATTTGCTGTGATCGTGTTCACGAGTTTATTGGCAGACTGCTGTTCGTACCACGACAGAAATCAGCCGCAAGTTTGGAGAGAAGATACTGGCTGCCATTATCACAATTTTACAAGAGAAATCTGCCTCTCCGGATTCCCGTACACGAGAGGGTGTTTGCCTGATGTTGAGTGAAATAATGTAGGTGCCTCAATACACCTTCTATATCTATTGTTAATCTGCTGATGACAGGGAGAGCACGACTGAGTCACAACGTGAAGGACACGAAAACGATATTATCTCTGTTGTTCGCGTCTCACTGGTCGACGATGAGGCGAATGTCCGGTCTGCTGCCGCGAAGGCATTCGATGTTCTGCAAGAACATCTTGGTGCAATCGCCATCGACCAAACCATTCCCACTCTTCTTGAGGCCCTTCGTCAACCTGGCAAGGGATCAGGTACTGCTCTTCAAGCTTTGCGAGAAGTCATGAGTGTAAGTGGTTTTCATTCCAGTCTCTACGTTTCTGATTGACTTGGTTGAACAGGTCCGCGCTTCTACGGTATTCCCAGTCCTGATTCCCACACTGACGGCGCTTCCGATGACCGTCTTCAATGCTCGTGCTATAGCATCCTTAGTGACTGTTGCAGGAAATGCTTTGAGTCGACGGTTGACTGCTATTTTGAATGCTCTTGTCAAAACACAGGAAGACAATAAAAGCAATGAGCTGCAAGAGGCTCTAGACGAGACCCTTCGTTCCCTTCTCGCCTCCATTTCCGACCCTGAAGGTCTTAACACTCTCATGCTGACTTTACTTGGATGGTGCGTTTCCTGAAAGCTCTCGAGTTAACGTCTAATTTCTCCCCTTAGGGCCAAAAACGAATCTCCGAGACGGCGTGTCAGTGCCTGCAAGTTTTTCGCTGTCTTCTGTGAAGTTTCTGAGCTGGACTCATCACTATACCGCGTTGACTGGGTTCGACAACTCATATCATCTCTTGAAGACTCTCAAGTTGAAGTTCACACCGCTGCCTTGGAGGCCTTCGATATCTTCGTTAAAGTGGTGCCCAAAGATGAGCTCGAACCTCTCGTTGTACCTCTTCGTCGCAGTATCGAATCGACTGGTGGACCTGGGCAGACTGTACCGGGCTTCAGTCTTCCGAAGGGTGTCGCCCCCACGGTGCCTATCATTATTGCGGGTCTGACTACAGGCAGCAATGAACAACGCGAGCAGGCTGCCTATGCTATCGGGGATCTCGTTGAGCGTACCGAGGAGAGCGCGATCAAACCTTATGTAGTGCCATTCACCGGCCCTCTCATTCGCGTGGCGACGCAAGCGACTACGTACCCTCCCGCTGTAAAGACGGCCATCCTCAGCGCACTAGCGACAATGCTGAGATGCATTCCTACATTCGTAAAGCCGTTTTTCCCACAACTTCAACGCACGTTCGTTAAAAGCGCGAGTGACCCGGCGAGCGTTGCAGTGCGAAATAAGGCAGCGGAAGCTCTGGGTGGTTTGATGCGGCATCAGCCACGAGTCGATCCTGTCATTACAGAGCTGATTGCTGGCGTAAAAGGTAATGATGAGGCCGTTGCGAGTAGCCTTGTTCGTGCCCTTGCTAGCGTGGTGAGGAGTGCTTCAAAAAACATTGGGGAGAAAGCTAGGGAATCATGTGGTGAACTTGTCATGGATGCATTTAAAGAGATCCACGGAGGTATGTCGTCGACGTGAAAAATGAATTTCCTGCTGAAAAGTTTGTCAGAAACCTACACCCAAGCCATCGGAGAACTTGTGTCATCGTTGTCCGATTCTCCTGAGCTTTTGAGGCCGATGGTCATGTAAGTTATTCACTCTCTTAGTCGGTATATGCGTCCATTAAGACGTCGATGCAGGTCTCGCCTTGTCGCGGGTACACCACAAACGATGTTGGGAGCACACATCATACTTGCGGTCTTGACGCCTGATGAAGAAGCGGAGGATGTTCAGCCAAACCTATTTCAGAAACTTTCTTTACTAAGAAGCGTCGCGCAGAAGGTCCTGGAAACAATCGGCAATGAAAAGCCAGTCATTGCGCGTCCATCCCGCGAGGCACGAGATCTACTGAAGGAGCTTGAGGACGAGAGTCTCGACGGCCTTTTCTAGTGTAATGTACCAGATCTGTTCATATGCTATCATGTTATCAGCCTTGCATATTAATCTACACATTTTGTATCTGAAATGTATGGTAATCTGACCCTTACTGCGTTTAACCTGACTCTTACTGCGTTTCTCTCTAAAGAGGTCGATGTTACGCGTCCCTGCTTGTGGACTGTACGAACGTGAATCGGCAAGGTTCAGCCGAGGACGATCCAAAATGCTGATGGACAGTTAATCGAACATGACTTTGTCTTTGAGCCTTCTAATTTTCACTTCCGGCGTATCTGTCAAGCTCCATGACACTAGTGTATATGTTTGTCTTCTACTAGTATCCAACCAACGAGCCAGACCTAGGACCGAGAGGCCGTCAGTTTGATCTTCTCAAACTCAAGTCACTTGTTAGTTTGTCAATAGGCTATTTGGACCCAATGATATCTGGAACCGAGCTTAATCTTTTCCAGCACATAATTCGGTGCATTCAATCGGTTTCGCCGATTTCTCGAGTTCGTCTATCCTTTAATGTAATGAGGCGCAAGTTGACCTCCAGTTGCTCAAAAGTATTGACAAAGCAAGGTCAAGATCTCATACTTTGAGTGCTTGAGTGCTTAAGCTCAAGCTCAAGTCCTAAGGTTAGAAAAACAGTAAATCAACTTGCCCCTTATGTATGTAGATAGATAAACTTGCCTTGTATGTATCGCTTGGCTCGCCCGACTTCCGGTGACCTCCCCTCGGCTTGCTGGTGGTCTCATGTTGCATACGCTCATCCAGAGCTCAGGAGCATAAGAGAGACAAAGCGATAACAGATTAGAAAAAGAGCGGACCCAACACATCTGGTCGAGCTCCTGAGGCAAGTCTCCGGGCCGGGGCGTGACCATCATGATGCTATAATTGTCCCTGACATCATCTTGTCATTGATCTAATTAGATTGTCGCAATTCATCCTGTTCTATCAAGCATTGCCAACATCAGTCTCAATTTCCATACTATACTCTGATCACTCCTCGCCAACGGAATCCTGTTGTTATTGCTGATCACTATGTCCTACTACGATAACATCCTTTCCAAATTGGAATCTCTCCCTTGCTGGTCTTCACAAAAGGAATCCGTGAGTTCATCCAGACAGGTTTCTAACGTTCATTCTCCAATTGAAGATGTGGCAAGGTACTGATGGAGCCATATACGTATATTACCTCGAATCCTGGAAAAGAAGTCCGTAGCAAACTCGTTGAGGCGTTTAACCTCTGGCTTGAAGTCCCTCCCTCAAAGCTCGTGGTCATCTCACGTCTGGTGAACATGTTACATTCAGCAAGTCTGTTGTAAGTAATCATTTTTATTTGTGATTCACGTCGCCCGTGCCTAGATTTCGTCGTGATCTATGCAGAATAGATGACATTGAAGACGACTCACAACTCCGCCGAGGCCAGCCTGGTAGAATATTTTAGTTTCCTGGTTGTCATTTCTCAAATTTCCTCAGTCGCGCACAAGATCTATGGAGTTCCCCAAACGATTAACACTGCGAACTACGTCTTTTTCCTCGCGTACAAAGAACTTATTTCGCTCCGTGACCAAGGCTCTTTTCAACACGAATCAGAACGGAAGCTCGATACCATTGTGACCGGTATTCCCCATACGTTCTTCCATAACATGAAGTTTATTGCTTTTACACAGAGGAACTTCTCTCTTTACATCGCGGGCAAGGCCTCGAGATCTTTTGGCGTGACTCGCTTAAATGCCCGACAGAGGAAGAGTATATCTCCATGGTAAACAATAGTTAGTCTTGCTAAATTTGACTGTAAACAAACATACATCTTCACGGAGCTTATCCTTTCCGGACAGAGACGGGTGGTCTGCTCCGCATTGGTATCAAGCTGATGATGGCGTGTTCAACAAAGAATCTTGAAGTGTAGGTTGACTTTCTCTCTTTCTATAGTAGTGAATAAACTGAGATTTGTGGCAGGGACTATGTACCCCTCGTTAACCTTGTTGGAGTATATTTCCAGATCCGAGACGACTTAATGAATTTGCTTGGTACAGAGGTATGTTCTGCTCTTCTTCTTATAATAGAGGCTTCGCCGTTCTGCTTCGATATGATTTGTACGTGTTCGTTCATATGACAAGAAGACGGTGGATTAGGAGGCTCCCGATAATTGTATCAAGTAATGTTTATACCACATACTTATTCCCCTCTAGTACACACAGAACAAAGGTTACGCAGAGGACCTGACCGAAGGCAAATTTTCCTTCCCTGTAGTGCACAGTATTCACGCAGATAAGACAAATCGCCAAGTTCTCAGTACGTCTTCTGGTACCTACCTAATCTCGTCATATATGCTCATTTAGATTAGATGTCCTCCAGAAACGCCCTACATCACCAACTTTGAAGAGCCACATAATCGAGTACATGCGTACGCACACGAGATCTTTCGAGTATACTTTTGCAGTGCTAGAGACGCTCGAAGCACAAACGCGCGAGGAGATCAGGAAGCTAGGTGGCAATGTCAAGTTGGAAGAGATCATGAATCTCCTTAGTGTCTTGCATATGAAGAATGAGGGGGCCTAGGTTGAATCAAAGGACAATCGGAGAAAACATCATATATTCGGAATGATTTACTGACAACGATAATGACACAGACCATATAATATCCAGTTCAAAGGCATACGCCTTGCATGTATACCTCTTTCACACGTCACTTATGTTCCATTTATCTTCAACTGTTGCCGAATCAGGTCGGCGAGCTTTTCTCTGGGATCCAGCGAACTTTTCCCAGCAGTTATGCCGTGAATCGTCCTGTGAATTTCTGTCGATTTCGTAGCTCTGTAATGGTTTATTGTGTCCTCAATAAGTTCCTTTTTGAGGAGTCTTGGCGGTTCCTTCACTATTGTCTCCATAAAGATATTATGGAGGATCAGAATAAGGTCCACAATGTATGCCCCGAGGCACAAGGCTGTTCGTGGTCTAGGTGGTTTCAGAAGAAATTTGTGGTCCACTGGAAAGAGGTACATACATTGCTTGATATTTCTGACAGAGAAAATTGACTACGACTATTGCGATCCCAGCTGCACTGAGAAGCGGCGCTATAGGGCCACCGACAGTACCAGCGATCGTAGTGAAATTGCCGAGATCTGCCAAGGCCCCACCAACATCCCTAAGTGGAAGGTCCAGGTATCAGAATAGCGAACGACTTGGTATCAACTCACGGTCCAGGTCCAGGTTTGTCCAACAGCGGCTCGATTAGCTTGATCATCTCTGTACAGAACCATTCCCCAGGAAGTAGCTTGAGAGGTATGACCCATTGGATGACCAGAAAAAGGATAGCCCAGCGCCAGGCTTACCTTTTCAGGGTCATAGAAATTCCAAACCTTGATCATGTCGAGATGAATACGCCTTAGACAATCAAATAACACGTGTCCTTTAAAAGCGGCACTCTGGCTTAAGTCGACCCAGTATTCTTGAGTGATTATGATTCATGAGCACTCAGAAGTGTATGAGATAAACGACATACTCTTGAAGCCTTCACTAATGATGAAAATCGTTTGATCAAACGTTGATCGTGAAGGATGGAGTAATTACTACGCACTCGATTGAAAGATTGACCTTTTGTTTTGCACTGATTTGCTGAGCGGCAGCCCAAGGAACCCATAAATCTCCTTCTACTTCATGCAGACACTCTCGGGTGGTCTGTGTCAACTTCTTCAGTGTTTCGATATATTCTCATCCAGAGACAAATTAGTCAGACAAGGCAGGCTTAGAAAGTGCTTCATACTTGAATATCGTGGTTGCGTTGATACTGACTCAATATTATCGATCTCTGGACGGGATTTAAGCGTGTTTATCAATCCTTGAAGATGGATTCGAGCATTTTGCTCAGCCTCAGAGCTAATCATGTCTGTGTTGTTATGTCCAAGACGTTTCGATGCCTTTCGATGATGTTCGTTATAGAGGAGATCGAATTTCGTGAAGACGATAATGACAGGGATTCTGACTTCAACTAGCGTAAGTATAGATTGAAAAGGATGTAAACTAGTCTTACGGTTGGCCGCGAGCGATAGCAGCTGATCGTCAGAGGACTGCAACAGGCGCGAACCGGTACGCGGTGTTTCAATGCACAACCTGATCATAATGATGCCTCTCAGCGAGCTGTACAAAGGAGCAGCTATCTCTTACCAGATAGCATGAAGTCTTTCTTTGAGTAAGGCTTCATTACATTTCTTCCTGATGAAATTTTCTACGACCTCCCACGTTTCGGTAGATCCAGGTTCTGTCCCTTCGCTATCGTGGAGAATGAAACGTGGATTGGCCGGAGAAGTATATTCCCGAGTAATATCTGACTTTCCTCTTCGACCATCCGCAATATCGATGTCCTACTGATTGTGAGATGTTATCATGGAGCGGGGGAACAAGGTGCTGACCTTCATATCAGTGTTGAAAACATTGTTGACGAGAGACGACTTCCCAACCCCGCTCTGCAGATATCAGGAATTCTTTTGACTAACGATGGTGCCAGATCTCAGGCTCACTCTTCCAACGACCAGGATGCGGAACCTAAAAGAAACATGGACAGTCAAGATCAAGGGGCTAAAATGCCACTCCAACTAGCGGAACACACTGTGGACAGGAACTTAGTGTTTCATCCACTGTCGATGGGAGGCTGTCTGGGGGATGTATAGACATAGTTGTAGAATGAGGATACTTCAAGGTTAATGTGAGAAAACTAATCCAGAATCTTCACACAACAACCGCAATTTTGACGCTAGATGAGGGAAATGCCGAAATCACCCTCCTGCCGCACAGCCGGTCCAGTCCTTCAAATCAGTGACGGACATATTTCGACCATTTATGACAGGAAGAAATACGCCCATGTGCTCTGTCTGTACCGATCCTGAGTGCCCCAAAACAGTTCTGGGCTGAAGTTCCGACCGAGTCGTGTAACGTCGACTGAGGGCTGAGAAGGAAGGCCCTGTGAATGACGTGATAATCACAAATGCGATGGATAATTGATTTCAGCTCGAGTCGGGAGGTACCCATACTTTTTGAAGCGTCATGATCCATATTTCTCCATCCGTTACGGTCTCCGTCCATTTGCACCTATTCACAGGCAATCTTACTCTGGCGCCTAAAGTTGAGACTGGACACTCAAAGACCTCGGCTTGGTAGATCGAGTAGGCTGAAAGACATAAAGTACCCTACCTTCAATGACTATTGACGAAACAAGGACGTGGTGTTTTCAATACCGGAACAGAGCATGTCCATAAGAGGCGAGAAACAACAAAGACCGCATATTTACAAATGACGGTGGCACATGTGCACCCTGTTCGCAAGATGATGTCGTAAAAAAACTGCGTCTCAGTCGTCAGTTTCTGTGCTTTAAAACAGTCGAGGAGCACCAATTTAGCTCCGCGAGAATGAGACTGTGCATAATCGTCTTGAAAGGTGCTTAAAGAGTATGCAGAAATAAAAGGAGATAGAGATCATGGAGCATACTCTCCTTATGGTCGAGACATCAGCGGTTCATCGAGCGTCAACCACCAACCTAGCGGCCCATATGCGGATGAAGAGCGGGTGCTGAGGTCAGATTACAGGGAGTCGGAGTCTAGACGTCGCTGGATGGGACACATCAGAAACCAACGACGCGTACCGAACCTCTTAAATAACTACGCACGACTGATTTTACCGATGTAGTCACGCAAAGCGAATGTCACTTGTCGTCGCTGTGTCACAGGCTCGTTACACAACCTGTGACGGAATCGTGACTCGTACTCGCCTTCATCGTCTCAACGATTCAACTCACCGTCACGACTAATCACTCATTATTCAATCCACCCGACCATTGACGCTGGTCTCCGATAAGCACGGGTTAATATTCTAAAAGTATCTCACTTTACTCCCCCCTCATTACTATACTTACAATT
>JAGGAQ010006325.1:0-19686 GCA_017657225.1 Termitomyces sp. T69sscA
GCAGTAGTTAGTAGAGTGCTTAACATTGTAGTAGAAGATATACAGAATTTTCTCTTGGTGTATGTCTAAAAATTAAATTTAAATTGTGTATGAATTTTGAGACACTAGCTATTGATTGTGTAAAACAAGCCTTCTAGGCCTGCATCAATTTTTGATTTTTCAAAAAAATTTGGATCTTGTCCCAGGTATGACACCAGAGCCTATAAAAAACGATGATAATATGAATAAAGCAACGAACATAGCGAACTGATCGCAGGAAACGCAACAATCTAGACAGTCAGATGATCAAAGTATGCTGAACTTAGAGAAAGAAGACAGAATCCATGTCCTTAGTGAGAAGATTGGCCTGCATCCGAGCCATTGACTTAAAAGACGTACCGCTGGGTGAAGGCTCGATAACTGTTGTCACCACTTGAATGAATCAGCCCCGCGAGACACAAAGTTTGAGTACTTACCTGTGGAACTACTCCTCTTACTCCCAGATTCCCCTTACGGGCACTATATCTTCTAGTCAACAATGAGGTTTTCTCCAAAACTTTCATTGACCAACCTCAGGATCAGCATCAATTTTTTGAGAGTGGGATGAGGATTCCCCCCTTGAGCCTGGGCACACAACTACAGGTACAACGAGCTCACTCAAAGCTTCGATCAATCTCTGGCCGTAATTTAATTCAATCAGTACTTCCAAAGTGTCCACAGATGGAAAACTGACGACAGTCATAGACAAAAGTTGACTGTGCTCTAAAACTTCCTGAGAGTCTTTGCATGCCGACAGACATACCCCGTGATTTACTTTTTGGGTAAACTCATTTAGACAGGAGAAATTTGAAGCTCACAATGTTATTTTTGATATCTTTGCGACGGCAACATTCAACCCGGAATCCGTTGCAAAACCATATCTGATCGGTCGGATGCATCACTCTCTCGAGTAGATTGTGCATAATATACTCTTGAAAGAATTCTTGCTTCTGGAGGCTAACGTACATCTCAAAACCTAAGCAAATAGGTAATGTGAGTGCGGAGGGTGATGATAAGACAATAAAACCTCACAGCGGCGTTTTGCCCTTCGGACTGGAGATCCGGACCAGAATTGGTAAATAACATAGTACCGAGGGGATTCAATGTCGTGACTTACAAAGGCTTTTCCAATTGTAGACCCGGTTGCATCGATAATGAGGTAAGTCTGTCAGGACGTTCACATGAGATATGTACGCATACAGAGCGAACGACTCTAGAAGGGTGTTTGAGTGACACGTGTCGAGGATGGCCTTGTACTTGTCATTACTTGGCAAAAGAGACCGTACGATGAGCCACTTACAGTTAAGTGGCTCGTGTCATTCAAAGGCTTGACGAGATACTGTTGAAGTATCTGAAAGATGACAGCTCCAAATCAAGTCAAGGGATGAGATACGGTGTATTCAACGTACATCGTCGACGATACCAGCTTCTTTAACAATGACGTCCATGCGACGAGTGATGTCAAAGAGCATTTCTCATGTCTAACATTTCACTGAGCTTACCAGGGATATTGGATTCTGTATCGACACCGGGTAAAATAACTGTTTTGGGAATACATGAGATCACAGCTGCATCAAGTTCGCAGTTGCAAGACGTACGCTCATCCTTTCCATCCTCCTCTTTATTATCTATCGTTTTGCATTGAAAAGCATGTCCAGAAACTTCCCATTTTCGTAGTTCCCAGAGGTGAAGCAGAATAAGGAATAAGCTCACAGTAAAAGACGTAACGGTCCCCTGGCTCCTGACCATTATAAAAAGTCCGAAGATGCTTCAACTATGACTTCATCAAGATCAGTGAATAATTAAAGACTTTGACTGACGATATTCTCCCGTGATGGATAGTGCGTTTCTGGCGTCCCCGCCCTATCCGTGAGAATGGTAATTAGCTCCGGCTTGTATCGATATTGGTCTGCGAGTATGTTCCAATGAACGGACATCGATCATGGTTAATCGGTGGTTGAACTCACTGATTAACAGATCCCTGAAATCTTCCACTTCTCGTTGCGGACCTATCAGACGGCTTTTTCGTGGGAGGTTGGTATAATTGATTGCAATCAGTAGCGCGCGCTTTGTTGGCTCTCGAAAAGTTGTGCTTTCAGACAGTGTCTGCAAAGAACGCGGTCCCTGGATTATCGGTCTTGCCATTACAAGCTACAAGAGGTACGTATACTTCATATTGCAGGATAGCATGGTAGAGTGCCTTACTGGTGACAAGTGGCGTTTACTCTTGGTCGACATATGTGTCTGCATGCGAGGCTAAACCACGACGACGAAAAAGAGCAGAGAGAACAACGGCAACGAATGAGTGTGCAATTGCTGTACGTCGGAGCATTTCCAGAATCGGATTTGATACGCCTCGCCGTATGGAGTAAACAAGAGATGCTGAAGAACACATCTTGACTCTTCTTTACATTCGATGGAGGAGGAGGAGCAGTAGATAACCGGTGAAGCCACTCATGAACAACCGGAGCCCGTACGCGTACTACATACATATGGTCGCGAACCAAGTATGCTCCGGACATCTATCCCTACCGAGTGTTGTGGAAACGCCAAGCCACTATCTGTGGGACCCCTTCCGCCGGAAGAAAAAGAGACTGGCCATACTGAACGCCAAGCGTCAGAACATTTCGAAGGTTATCGTCATTGTCAACTTTGAATTGAACCGTGACGTTACTATTGTAAGCACATTGGAACTGCGGCCGTTACAAATATACTGATAGCTTTTTTGGAGCTAAACATTTTGCTGACTTTCGTAGGATCAAGGATCAAAGTCGCGCCTCCACTTGCTCCGTTGAATTGCTCCATGAAAGAAGAAAGTCCATTTTTTCAATCAGAAACAATTGTGGGTGGCATCGACACTGTGACAGCGGAGTTTGGATCTTCGTGATGGTCATACCGCGCATACGGTCCTCTTCGGAGTGATTTCGACTCTGGGACTTTGAAGGTAAGGTCCCTTCATCACTTCTGCATGGAATATCTTGAACGTTGAATAGTTCCAGAGAAATAAAATGACTCTCATGATTGAAATTACCGAGTAATGTGTCCGACAACCGTGAACACGATGTGTATCCTAGGGAAGATGGTATATCATCATACTGAATATTGTATTTGTTGGCAATTCTTCGCCGTGGAACTCCTTTCGGACCGACAATCACAAGGAATTTTGTGCACAAGTGCCTCATAAGCGATGCCATTCATGTCATCCCTGGATTCAATTATCGCTTGACGACCCAGTATATATCTCGACACGGTACGCATATTTTCCTTTGAATCTCGTCCTCGAGATGTTACTCAATTATCTCCTCGCTGGAATCTCTCTGGCCACTTGTGTCTTTTCTCGTTTCACAGATTACGAGTTAGAGCTTCATAAAAGAACCTTTCCCGTTTGTGCGCAAATTGAAGATGAATCCTCCTCTGCAACGTCCGTCTTCTATCCAGGTGGGCCTTCTTGAGAGAGTTGTCTCGTTGAGTGTACTGAACACGCTGTTTGTTAACTTAGGCGATCTCTTAGGGCGTTATGACGCCGATATTTCACACTGGGCAATTTCAAGCACCCAGCTTGCAAAGTGTAGCGTTAGGCCTGGGACTGCGGAGGATCTGGCTACAATCGTAAACCTTTCATCAGTCATTTGATCACAGCTCATCTCAAGATTACTTTTACCAGCTTCAAATCGTCGGATCCACGCAGACACCGTTTGCTGTACTTTCTTTCCTTTAATCGTCTCACGAACTTGTGAGCTCATTTACAATGCGTCTTCAGGTGAAAGGTGGTGGACACGCTTCTAATCCCGGCTTCTCCTCTACCGAAGGTGTTCAAATCAGCATGAAGCGGTTCTCTGAAGTGACCTATGACGCTGCAACACAGACCGCTGTTATTGGCGCAGGGCTATTATGGGACGATGTGTATGCTGTACTCGCTCCTTATGGGGTCAATGTCGTTGGTGGGCGTGTCAGCGGCGTTGGTGTAGCTGGCTTCACTCTTGGGGGAGGTTCGGCAAGCCGTTCAGGTTCTTTCCGGTATATCTGACGCTAGACTCAGGTTATTCATGGTTGACGAACCAGTACGGTCTGACGATTGACACCGTCGTAGCTTTCGAGCTCGTGAAACCTAACGGGGACATTGTAAATGTAACAGAGTCGTCGGATCCCGATCTCTTCTTCGGACTGAAGGTATATCTGCCATTCTATGATATTGTTTTCAGATCTTACCAAGTCCTATTCAGGGAGGAATAAATAACTTTGTAAGAGTTGTATATGGTCAGTATTATTCTCTAAGTTTTCAACGAACTGGCAGGGCATCGTCACCCGTTTCACCCTTAAAACCTTCCCTCAGGGTCAAGTTTGGGTAAGGAATTAGAGCCGCACGTCTGATCTCATCGGCTAAAGTCTCCTGGTAGGCTGGTACCATCACTTATACATTCGATCGCATTCCTAGCGTCGCGGCAGCTGTTGCCAAGTTCTCTTCCACAGTCACTGATCCCAAAGCTGCAATCATCGCCACATACAACTTCCTTCTCGGACAGGTATGCATTTTCAATCCAGTAGTAGCTGAGCCTGATGTTTTATAGCCTGGAATTATACTACTAGTTTTCTATGATGATCCTGTACAACCCGCCGGCATCTTTGACGACTTCCTGGCCGTCCCTCACTTGACAAACGACGTATCTACTCGTGATTTCGCGTCCTTCGTTAGTGGTTCGCAGGGAAATGCTACGTCTGGCCAGCGGTGTGTACTCTCATGTTGCCATCAACCAACCCTAATTCGTGTGAAGTGCTATCTTCCAGAGTGTTTCACTGACTGAATACACACCCACTCTGCTTGATGCGATCTATAACGAGACTGTGGTATGTCATTACCTTTTTCCCTTTAGGTTTCGTGCTGACCTTGCGACATGTAGTTCTGGGGATCGAGATTAGGTCTACTTACTGGCACGTTCATCTCTTATGATGTAGAACCTTTCCTCCCCACACTCTTCTCACACGGCTCTAAATCTGCTTACCCACCATCGCGGAAACAAGGCCTCTCTCCATTCAACATTTATTTCGCTTGGATCGCTTCCCTCTCTGACGACGAGTTTCATGAGGCCGCAAGGCAGAGTGCGGCACAGATCAAGGCTGTGGCCATAGCCGAGGGTCAAGACATTTCAGACGTCGCGATATATCCCAATTACGCAATCTACGATACGCCGCTGGAGGGATTGTATGGGTCTCATGTACCGAGGCTGAAGGCGCTCAAAATGTCCGTTGACCCTACAAATGTCATGGGGCTTGCAGGAGGCTTCAAGCTTTGAAATACATCATCATGGAGTGGTGATGTCTCCAAGTCAAGCATGAATAGAAATGTAGTAATTGTTTGAGAAGTTAATTCCTTCTTAGCTCAGTTGGTAGAGCGCGTCACTAGTATACAAATTAATGACGAGGTCAGTCGTTCAAGTCGGCTAGAAGGAAGTGTCATGTGCAGAGCATGGGACTATTTTTGAACGTGGTAAAGGAACAAAGCTCAGTGTAATTATATGACGCTGATGATGAAGAAATGATGAATATATTTCAATGCACCAAGTGAGGGGCTAGTGAAACTAGCTCCCTCAGGTATTGTGATCGCAGTCTTTATGACAGGATGAAGGGAAGAAATGACCAGAAAGTCCCTTCGCCTGGAGCAGAAAAGAAGAATACAAGATAACATCTGCCCACAGGACCATGATTTGGGTGAGTAATCGATGCATACGAATTCATGAGACGGATGGCATAATGTTAGAATGGGAAGGGCAGTAATATCTGCTGTCCTTCGATTAGTACATACACTCCTCAATTTGAACTGCCTTAACTCGTCAATTCTTAGCTGCAACAGAGCATAGAACCCTAATTCATAGGTGAATATGCAGCATGTATCGAGTTTTCAATATGTAGTTCACAACAAGTCAATCAGTCCAAGCTTAGCTCACTATACCTCAGAGATGTTCCCCCTTCAATTCCAATCGAAGATTGCGAATATGCATCAGTCCCCTTACATCGCAGCCTTCCCTGCTGTCTATATTACGACAAAATAAACAAATTAAACGAAGAAGGAAGACTATGACTACGTACCTCGATAGGCAGGAATACCATTAATACAGCGGCAACCACGAACAATGTTGCAGCAACGAAGATGGAACTGAAGAGAATGTGACTATCGGTGACATCAAGGTATTGCGCGAGGACGAACCTATTGGGCGATGAACCAGCTGCAGCGGCACCGGAAGCGGTCGTAGTAGTAATTTTTATGACGGGGGAGAGAATACCCATCATTCTATTGAAGCTACTCGCAAGCGCATCGCCAGTACCCCGGTGCGGGGCAGGAAAGACCTAAATATTTCGAGTCGATCTTAGGGGAGGAAGGGCGGTGCGAATTCAGATACGAACCTCCGGGGTGTACGCAAAGAGGACACCGTACATCTGATTATACAGTGAGCCAAAATCGTATCAAAGGTCAAGCCAACTCAGACTTACAGCGTTCCTTCATTGGAGAGGGTGCGTCAGTATGGCGCCGTGATCTGAGCACACAGTGGACTCACTGTGTAATACTTGACACGCACGACCACGCGAGGACGTCTTTGTCAGTTTTACTGGTTGTAAAAAGAAAGAGGAAAATCCCAGTAAGCCCAGTCGATACTGCCATAGTCAACTTTCTTCCGCCGATGATCCACCTGCTTTTTGAGCCACGAGTCCAGTCGACGATCAAGCAGGCTACAAGAGACCCAGGAATCCCCATGACAGAGATGATGGAATAGTTGCGAAAGGTTATATCGATACTATCTGAACCTGCGGAGCTTGAGACGTGTTGCTGGATGTAGAGGGGTAGGAAGCTGTTGAAGAGAGGGTATGCTAGTCCAATGAGTCCTATGAACCTCAGTCAGTAAACGTCTACATTTCTGCATTTGAGATGGAGTCCGCACCCCAACAAAGAATAATTAGTGTGCTGTTGATTGCAAGTCTGCGGCCGGAGAACAAGGGTCTGACATGTGACCTATTTTTCATAGGCAAGCCATCAGGTTGGTACGAGTCAAAGACCAGGAAAGGCATACAGTGAGATGGTGGAAAACGCGTCCTTCACTACCTGGAGAGGAGATTTGGGAACATATTCTGCAACACCCTCAACAGCTGAGAATTGTTCCAGGGTAAGGCTGATCGTCTTGCCATTCCGTTTTGCGATGTGTTGGAGAGCCTTTTGAACTATTAGCAAGGAAAATATCCATATTTAATGAGAATAGGACCGACGGCAATGGCTTCTTGATCTCGGCCCTTTGCCACAAGGTACTTGGGCGACTCTTGGAGATCGAAGACGACAAAGCGCATGATAAACATGAGAAGAGTTATGCAACCACTGATAAGATGATATCACTATTGGCTGAAATTGAACTGAGCAGGATACTCACAAGGTGTAACTGTACAAGTGAAGGAGGTTCGGGTCACCAGTGATCCTAGTCAATGCCAAAAGTTAAACTTACTAGGTATATCTCCATCCCATGTTGTCATTCTTTAAACATACAGTAGCTGTTGGTTCACAGGAATAGTTTGCGAGAAAGCCCCACGCGATTAGCGATGCAACGAGTTGGCCAATAGCCCACCATACAGAAAGAAGAGTCAGCGTCCACTGCCGAATTTCTTGTCAGTGGACAATTCATGAGAATGAAGGTTGACTGACTTGGTACCTCTGGGGGATGTATTCAAGATATAGAGCACCTGCAAAGGTCATCGTGAGCAGTAGAAATGGCGAATAAAAGCGACATACCATCCACAGGCAAACTAAAGCAAATATTTTTGATGAGATGGAAAAAAGACGGAAGAAAAAAGATTACATACTTGCCGCCAAGCCCGAAACCAAGGCACGCTTCCAAGGATGCAAAGGTGACGAAGTTAGGTGCACCACCAGCTGCAAGTCCAAACAAACCAGCCAGGAAAAGTGTGATCTGAGAAAATGGATGAGTGGGATGCAAATCAAAGAAATATGACAGGTGACATTGAAAGAAAGCCTTCTTCCTATCAAGTCCGCCATAATGCCCCACGTCATCGCACCGAGAACAAGCCCAGCGAAAAGTGCGAGAGTCGCAAACTCCACACGTGAAGGACGCAACTCCTGTTGCACTTGACCCAACACGATTGCGGCACCCTGAAGCCAGATGTCTGACAAACGTTTGTTTAAGCCATAGAATGCTATATGGTGCATTGAGCAGAGCTTACTATCTGCCATCCACCCTAACCCTGTCAGGATAAACAGCTGCCACTGATACCTTCCGTATCCGATCCTTTGTAAGGACGACAAGACGGTACATGAGAAAGCGGTTGTAATGATAGATGAGTCCTTACTCATCCTGCATGCATTTGTTGACTTGAGATAAGGCGCATAAGTACAATTTCAGTGACAAGAACACAAGGACATACTTAGGTCGCATTTAAGGCCATAGACACGGCTATAGCCCTCGCGTGAGTACGGCACGTCTTCTTGGGATTCTGTGTCTGGAAGATCCTTCTCGTACTTGAATTCTTCACAGTGCATTCTGGCCTTGTACAAATCAAAGGATCGTCGCATGTTGATTTAAAAAGCCCATCACCGTGTAATCTTTCAGATTCTTACCCGAGCGCGGAGCTAATTTCATCAGGAACATTCAACCTTTCCTTGAATTATTCGGTGCCGATATATCGGTTGTCGTACCGACAGACAAATCCCCCTCGATCGGACCGCGTGAAAAAAAAAACTGATCGTCTTCACTCGGCACACTCCTCATTGCATTTACGGCCACGATGTTTAAGCGATGTTTGAGTAAGGTGAAAAGAGTACGTGCAGAAGACATTCAAGGATCAATCTACTGTTTTTCCATGTGTTTAGTGAATATGACTGTTCCAAGGTCTACGTCACTTATCCACCATTTGAAAATCTCTAGGGTTCGTGACCGTGAATTTCTTTATGGATCGTTGCCACCCCTGTCTTGGTGCCCAGGTTCTACAATCTGACCTGTGACTCTCGAAGCCAAACTTATGGCGAAACTTTGAAGCAGAATACATGACGGGTAGATGCAATTTTCCCGAAGCAGCACTCGTCGCATGGGAAGCATATTCCTGTGACACTATAGCCATCGATGGATCACAGCTTCTTTGCAAGCCGAGCATGGATTACGGACCGGTACCCTGGAGGACTGAATATACCACAGTAACTCGGTCCTATTGATATCAAGAAGACCTTAGTAAAAAACCAAAGACCACCAGATAAAGCAAATTATTCTCTACTTCATCGAACCTTATTCCTCGCACGGATATCCTTGCGGGTTCATCGCGAGACCAAAAGGATTATCATTGTGGCTGTTTCGGTATACGGCCATCCTGAAGACAGGGATCCTCAGGTCTCAGGCTGGGAGTAGCCACGATTATAAGGAATTCTGTTGAGGAGCTGTAAAACAACTTTCGCAGCCTACCCCACTGTATCATTCGAGATGGGACAGCTGCGTTGACCTGGCAAATATAACGAGTGAACATTTGTAAAGGTACCTTCCTGTGCCAAGCTGACTTTCGGACTGAGAAATGATGGATGGCTGGATGAAGCTCGACCGTCAGAGTTATATGCTCCAAACGGGTAAGAGTCATCGATACGTTTGAGCCTCAAAAATTGAAGAGAAACGTATCTCGCTCGCTTTCAAGCGGTAAGAAGAGCGATTCCTGATAATCACCACACTACTTGGAGTAGAGGAGGGCTTGGTAAGAAATTAGCTGGCAGGCGGTAGGTATACTGGACGCGACAAACCAAAATTGGCGTGTGGATCACTCTTTCAGTTATTGCATTTGAAACGTTGAAGAAGATTAAAGCACATGCCTATGGATCTTCACCCGACAACCTCGGCTTTGCTTTGAACGTTTAAACGTTGAACATTGAACTCTCACTGACATGCATGACATTTGAAATTCTCGACGTCTTGGGCAGATATGGCAGAGCGATCACACTGCTCAAGTTCCGTCAACCACACGTATTACCTAAGCAGTTTCTTCTGACATTCGCCATTGTGCCGAGGTCTCCGAGTCTTGATCCGATGCAGAGTTTGAGTATGTATAAATGGCACGTCCAGTCCTAGCTAGTTACAGATTCTCTGTATCAAAATGATTGTGAAGTGTTTATGGTAGTATTTTCCGGCATTGAAACGCTCTCTTCAATACAGTTCTTAGGCTTACTTTTGATGTATCATGTAAGTAAATGTTCTTTACTTTTATATGCCATTCTACACTTTGATCTCTCGATCGCCCTGAATTTGTATTTCTTAGTCGTTATTGACAACAATAGGGCATGTGTTACGCTTTACTCTTAAGAGGTACGTGGTCACTACTCTTTATCACTCCAAATTGATCGCAGTCTTGCTACAATCTTGGAATTCCTCAACACTTTATAGATCTATCAAATGCAGGGTATCTCCATTTATGATATGGATGTTAGTGTTCTCCATATGCTAATTTATGTTCACAGGCTGACTAGGCTTATAACCATCATTACTCCTAAGGAAAGCAGACCTTATCTGGGATTCAAGAGAGAACAAGATGGTATTTTAATATGACTGTCAATTGGCACTCAGTGATTCAGTGATAGTCAACCGTGGATGCCATTGTGTAGCCGAAGCACTCCTACTAAGAAGGATACACTCTAACCTTTGTTGAGGAATTAAGGTCAGGTAATTATCAAGGAGTGCAGCCTAAAACGATGTGTGGGAAGCATCGGCTCGCTCTTTTTCCGCGTAGCGGGGGAAGGGGGGGCGTTGCATTCAGCAGCTCTTGTAGATTGATTCCTGTCGGCAAACAGTATTGATAATGCGTATCTTGTCTTCTCTCACTTTTCTCACTATCAAATCTTTCGAGAAGATTCACAACTGGAAAAACAGTAAGGCGATCTGCTCAGCTTGGAACGATTTCTTGCCTTACCTCATTAGATCCCTCAGTTTAAATGCTCTACTCAATGCACATAAGCGTATCTTTGCAGACCCCATTGCGTCCATACAGCTCTGGGCTCTTCCTGAACGAGAAAGAAGATACCCCTCTCGTATAACCTAGCAAACGCTTCTTCATAAACGTGCCTCATCCCTTCATCGTTATGGTCCATTATCCGATATTCCACTCGCGTCAGTTCCTCGAGTGCCGGCTGAAGATAATATGTTTGGGCGGCATTCAACGAATGCCGCACCCAGTCATCTTTGTGCACAATAATCTCACGCAACGGATGCGGGCTTTCGAGTGTTCCAAAGAGAGACTCTAAAGCTTCCTGTGTGATGCCATCTGTGAGCTCAAGACGTAAAAGTTTGGGCATGGATGCTAGACTGAGATCAAAGGGAGCCGATGGCTCTAGAACATCCTTCAGGATAGGTCTAGTATGATATCATGAAACACACCGGTCAGGGTCTTCGTGCTGAGAAACAGTTCCTCGATGGACGGGCCTACGACGTTCATGAGGCTCTTTAGAGCTGGAGGATAGTTTGCTGATAGGCAGAGTTTACGAAGGGCAGAGAAATCTAGCCTGTTCTCCGTGCAAAAAAGAGCGTCAAGGATGTGAAAATTTAATATTGTACCCAGTTCGAGCGATTGCAGGGTTGCTCCATTTTTTCGGCCAACTGGCACTCCCACGGTATCGTTTGAATTTTGCAAAGGATACAATTGCACTAGGCAAAGTGTTTGCAGAGATTGTGGGGAAGAGATGAGGCGTGCAAGTTCAGAGGCGGAGGATATTTTAAAGAACTCGAAATGTAATTTAGAAATCATATGGCCGGATAGGAGTTCCAATATGGCAGACGAGATGGTCTCAGGTAGGGCTGCCCAATCTATGGCAACGAGTCTTAATTCTCGAACACAAGTCATTTGTGCGAGCAGAGAAACCACTAGGGAATGTTGTTCGGAGGCTGTGTATGTTTTGGTGTAGATTTCCACGCTCGGCTGCGTCTGTCTAAGTTCGAGCGTAGACACATGCTGTGCTAGGGAGGGATCGGTAGATATACACTTGGCGAGAGCAGTCAGATTTGGGAATGTATGATTTGATGAGAAGCGGAAAGAGAGCTTATGAAGGAGGCGTGCGCGGGCAGCATGTGTCCAGGAACGTTTTACCAAAGTACAATTCAGGAGAGTGTCCAGGCTTGAACCAAGATGTCCCAGTATAAGATCAATAAGCTCTTCAGGAATATCCATGGTGTAAAATTCTGGATATACGCTCTGGATATATGATAATAATGAGTCTGTAGCCTTGAAGCTTTGAGGTCGAAGCTTTCGTTTCTCAATGCGAGATTCCCTCATAATTGATATTGATCGGTAATCGCCGATGATCTGTAGGGGTGCTAATACAATAGCCAGGTTTATATTCAGCATTTTTCAGGTCTTTGACTCTGTTCCATATGCCCCACCTGCCAGTATTGATCATATAGCCTCATAAAAGATAAATAAGAAGAGAGAACACAGCGAATACATCGGACCAACTAGAGTCAAAGACAGTCATTCCCATCTCTCTGCTGGTTGTGTGCGATGATCGGGTACCAGGGACCAGAGCCAATGTCGGAGGATATCTTTCCATGTTATCGTCAAACAACGGGAGGTTTCAGAGGGGAGCAAAGGTATACGGTGCTTACAGCACTCCAAGGGAGAGATGTCCGTAGCATACTTGAGATGTCCTTAGCACTTGGTACGCGACCCAATATATGTAGTACGGGCCCCGGTCGTTCATGCGTGGAGATCGCCGGGTAATTCTTTCCAACCCTACCCTTTGTCTTGTCTCGTCGTTATGTCGGCAGGTCACTGACTCTGCACGTCTCGTGCACAAGGTTTTTTGATCCAAATATGCTCAATATTAAACCAGGGCAAGATATGGAGTTATTGGCCTTTGTTACCCGTAGGGTCATTCACGAAGGGAATATAGAAGATATTGACAAAGTAAACGGATGGACAACAAGAAGTACGTACTCAGTGGTAAACTAGTGGATTGCTGGCTACTTGACTAGAGATTGGCCCAAGATTGAGGGGGAAGTGGGCAGGATATACAACTGACTTTTACTGATTTTAGAGATGTGCAGTTTGTTGCTCAAATGGATACAAGGGGATTGAAATTTACATCTTGGCACATGATTATGAAAATTTGTATACACTTTACGACCGTTCTTCCAACGCTTCAAGTCTCGCGATCTGTCTGCGATGCAGCAACCCAATCAGCACCCGACAAAACACTAAAAGGCAACACTGACCTATCTCTAACGGCCTCCTGCCACCTCTGCAATCTCGCAGTCTCATTTAACTGGAACCCATAAATCTTTGGACGATATCTCTCCGTCTTGAGTGCGACAGAAGCCGTACTAACTGCGTCCCCACCTCCCTCCGTCGGGACCTCTTGGTCCTCCCTCATCCTCTTCGCCCTCCTCTCCCCGTCTTTCATCGCCGGGCCAAAATCCAACGGACCGCTCTTCGGCGGTATAAGGCTAGGGTAGACAAGGAACAAAAGATGGGGAAAGGTAGTGCCGAAGAAGGCACCGTCGATGGAGCCGTGGCGGGTGGATTTGGGAGAGTAGAGGTCTTCGCAACGCCCGCAATAAAGCTTTACGGATTTTTCGTAAGCAACATCTGTCAGGCCCACCGGGAGGAGAGGCTGGAGTTGGCAGAATACACGAGGGCATCGACCGAAGTCGGCACGCTTGTATTTTTCGATCTGCGAGGTCAGGGGTCAGGTTGGGTTGAGGATCAAGGTAGAAATCTAAATTAACCATTTTCTGTAGGCCGCGGGCGGTGATGATCCACCGGGCGTGGATGAGACCGTAGAGAAGACGGGCTTGGACGTCGAGAGAGCTTCGTAGTTCATCCTGTATTTCATCATCTTGTGGCGCAATCAGCCGGGATTTAAAGGTATGGAGATCGAGTGCTCACCAAGATTGTCTGTAACGAGGTCAAGAGCTTGAGAATAGTTGGCTACTTCATTGTTAAGACCGGTCAAATTGAAGCGATCGAGGATAAAGTCTTCGTCGACTTCACAAAAATATTCGTTGCCTTTGGAAGACAGAAACCACGAAATCCACTGTATCACCTGTTGAGCGACGACAGTAAGACGACACAAGAGGCTCTTACCGAGCTAGAGAAATGGTCTGATCTTGGTGAAAGGAAGGAGCTGATTATCAGACGGACCTGGAATAATCAGAATCAGACCCTGAAGTTGCTTCTTCCACTGTAAGCAGTTCAACAACGAGCTCAGGAGTGAAGCACAACACGCAACTTGTAGAGAGGGCTTTGAGGATGGATGGAGGAGATCAGTTGGGACGGCAAAACGAGGACAAACACGGTGCTCGGGCGTTCCTCGTTGTCACAGCCAACCCAGTTCTCTCCTCCGTCGTCGCCGGCCACGCGTTAGCGACGTGTAGAACGTGCAGAATCACGACTCGAACGGCGTGAGCCCGTGCTCACTGTCTGGCTCGTTTTCTGCTCCTACCATCACCACATTCGTGCTTAGATTATGCGAGTCTCCCCATAATACATGGCATCATCGCAGTCAAAAATCCCAGTACACTTGCATCCACTCTCTCCGGAGGACACTGCATCTAGAAGTCGACGGGCTCGTACGCAGACTGATACAGACTCGCACCAGCGGCAGCTGACCAATTATCATTCATCTCGAGCCCAGGTTGAGTCTGATGACCCTGGCAGATATATTTGGGATGGCAGCGTGCGCGGCTATAGGAAAGGAAGTAAGGATAGACTCGTAGGAAGTGGGAGAAGAGACTTGCCCACGGCGTGGAGCCAGTCAAACGGGGTTGCACGCCTCTTCGTCGTCGGATCGTCCAAGGATTCCACAGTATCTACCCATCGTCACTCGAGCCTTGTAAAACCGGATGTCATCGTGACCAGTGATACGCACGGGGAATTATATGGTGCAGGTGTCAGGGATCAGGTTCTCTCTACCAGTTGGCACGAGTATTCAGACGATGCCATCCAGAGTGCTATCTCGAGCATCGGTGGAGTCGAATCATCCATTGAAACTACGAACCAACCCTATCATACAGCACTACGGATACTCTCCTCCGCACTGCATAATTTGTCACGCGTCAGAATTGAACTGGAGGAGAACAGGAAGACATTGCAAGAGAAGGAGATTGCGCGGCGTGGGAGGGTAGATGCACTTCTAAAGGAACTGCCGAACTCTGAACAAGATGTTGCAAGGCGTGTTATTCAATCGATATTCGCCGAAGCGGACGAGTCTCAGCATGAAGTACGAAGGCAACAGAGTTCGATGGTACATGAGTTATACCGCATTCAATTTTCGATTCTAACTCTGGTTTCTTCCAGTCTCTGACAGAATCTCTCAGCGAAGCTCTGGCAGATGATACCTCATTTACGCCCAGTGCCAGTATCGCGGAGACGTCAGTGCTTACAATTGTGCCTGAATCTGTAACCGACTCTACGCATCCATTTGCACAATCCACCACTTCCCTCGTGCCCGACGACCAGCTTACTCCTGCTGTTTTGGACACCGGTTTATCAGACTCTACAGAAGAGTCAGAAGGACGTAACGATCTCACTCTAGTACCCCATCGAGCGCGTCAAGAACGCCTTTCGTGGATGAATAGCTGGTTTGGTAACGGTTCTAAGAGGAAGACTCGCTCTCAAAGCGGACCAAGTTCACATCACGAATCAGATAAAGACCCACCAACATCCGAAGAGCCATCAAGCGACACGGCTCCACGTCCCATAGATACTGCCAATAGCAAACCCACAAAAAGCGTATTTGGCACCCTCGGAATCACACTGCTCAACTCAACGACACCGAAAAAACGATCAAGCGCAACGGATGCTACCAATTCTCCTGCCACCGAAACGAGCTCAGATACAGAGTCCATCCTTTCTAAACGCACAACACCACCGACATTGTCCAATGCGGCCTCAACCATCTCATCGCCGATGCAATCCACTTTCGCGCCTACCCTCGCCGCACCTCAGCTGACAACTTTACTGGATCTCATTGAAGGAATACCACCATCCCAAGCTCCAGACACACCCGCCGCCGAAGACACTGCCCTGCGCATACAAGGTTCCTCCCTGCGCGCCATCGCCAATGCCACGCGGGTAATGACAGCAGAGCCCGCAAGTGTCCTAGCCGACTCGGGACGATATACAAACCCTCTCATAGCCCAGCTTGCATTCAACCTCATCTCGCACGCGCGTGATCAAGGCATCACCTTCCGCGAGCGACTTAAAGAACGGCGGGAGTCCAGAGTCATTGAGGACGCCTCGAGAAGACACGCGCCTATGCCGATAATCAGCCCATCGGACGGGGCGGACGCGACGAAGACACTTAGTCGGGCGTTGAATCATCAGACGGAGGGAATGAAGAGCAAGAACAGGAAAGTGTCGGGAAGGCAGGGTGCCATACCGTTTGCGTCTCCGATCTTCGGGACGTTTTTACCGCAGCAACCACGTAAGTCCGGGGCGGCAGATAAAGCGCATGGTCAGGGTCATGGGACGACGAACCACGAGGTGCGGCAGGGAGGTGCTGGGGCGGCGGGTGTACATCATGCACAGGCGAATGGGTCGACAGTGAAAAAACCCGCGTCTGTTCCACTTGAATCGATCATACCAGACATGTCCAAGCCACCGACGCACTACCTCTCTCGCACCTACACGCCTCTCACATCGAGGGATTTTAGGTTTTCGATACCACTCCCCCAGAATGCGGCGAAGTTCAAGGTGTATCATGACGACAAAAGCCAGAGGCCTCTGACGGATCGGTATGGGTTTATGTATGATGTTTCGCAGTATGATGTGCTTTTGCTGATGAGGGCGAGGGAATGTGGGAACACAGCGCCAGCATGTCTTACTGGGGTCAAGATCGCGGACAGGGAGGAGGATAACAGTTGGCCTGGGGAGGAGGGGGAGGAAGGAGGGGAAGGAGGAAAGGATGTAGTCGAGGTTGTGAAGGGGATCTGTCTATGCGACGGGGAGTTTCCGCCGCCGCCATCCTCTGCAACGACGGTGACAACAGCCACACATGCGATCGATACAGGCAGTGTCGATGAGCAGTCGATAGCGCCCAGCACGAAATCGCGATCTTCGTCTAAAAGCCGAAACCGCTCGTCGACACTCACGTCTACATCTACCGCCTTGACGTCCACGACGTCTATCCTCCACGTCACGGCCGAGACGCCCCGGCACATTTGCGCCAACACCGTGCGCAGGCTGCTCGATCAACTCACAGCGATCCACGACACAAGACAGACTACTCGGCGACGCGAATGGGACGTGTTCGTTCGCCAACGGAGCAAAGTCAAGTCGCTCAAACCGCACCCCGCGGGCGCCGCACCAGCCATGCTCTCCGCTGCCGGCGGAGCAGCTGCGATCCTCGGTCTAGGGACTGCGTGCGAGGACGACGAGCTCGCGCATAGCGAGGGGCTCATAGGATTCGCGCAGCTTGGGCTCTCTGCAAACCGGGATGAGCGGAGGGAGTTTGATAGGCTTGTGAGGAGTGGTATTCCGCTTGTGTATCGCGCGAAGGTGTGGTTGGAGTGTAGCGGTGCATTCGAGATGTGTGAGCCGGGGGTGTTCAGAGATCTTTTGGAGGAGAAGGGGAAGGATAAAGAGGGCGGAGGCGGAGGTGGGGGGAAGGTGGGTGTTGAAGAGGAGATTGAGAAAGATGTGGGGAGGACTATGCCATTGAATGTGTTCTTTGGTGGTGACGGAATGGGGGTAGATAAGTTGAGGAGGGTGTTGGTTGCGTATAGTCGGTGAGTCTGGACCACTCAGAATCTGTGGGGATGCTCAATGTACTTGCGTTCAAGACGCAATACTGCTGTGGGATACTGTCAGGGCATGAATCTGATCACATCGACGCTGTTGCTCGTGCATGCGGACGAGGAGGAAGCATTCTGGACGCTGGCAGCCATTGTCGAGCGGATATTGCCTGAGGATTTTTTCTCGCCGTCTCTCCTTCCCTCGCGTGCATGTCCCCTCGTACTTCTTGATTTTGTTCAGGAGCATATACCCAAGCTTTATGCCCACTTGACTAAGCTTGACGTCGACTTGCCTGCGATATGCTTCTCGTGGTTCCTGTCGCTTTTTACCGACTGCCTACCGGTTGAGGTGGGTTGTGTTTTGCTCTTGCTTTCGCTCCGCGACTAACGTGTGGCCTGTGTCAGACTCTGTTCCGAATATGGGACGTGTTCCTTGTGGATGGTCTGGACGTCCTCTTCCGTGTGGCGCTAGGTATTCTACGCAGTAATGAACAGGAGCTCTTGCAGTGCGAATCAATACCTGCGGTATATGTGGCACTGGAGAATCTGCCGACGAGGATGTGGGAAGCGGACAAAGTTCTTCAGGTATATACTCCTGATTACTTGCCTTGTTCGAAGAGCTGAAGATGATCTCTTTCTGCAGCTAGAGTATGACTTACGGGGATTGATAACTCATGCTGATGTGGTGAGCAAACGGGAGGTGCATGTCGCGACCCTCAGCAAGTTGATATCATAGAGTCTATCATACATACATAAGATCTTCGGAATCACTTTTCCTGGCAATACTAAGACCTTCTTTGAAGCGGGTATCACATAGAGACGTCTAAAGAGTCAACGTCGGGCTGCTCAAAATAGAGAACCTTCTCTTGTCTGGTGTCTTCGAAATGAGACGACAGCTCGTTAAAGAGCTGACAAAAACACATCGACTTCAAAAAGTCCGACTTGCCTGGATCGAACAGGCGGCATCAAGATATGAGATGACAACCATTACAGTCTTGCGCTCTACCAACTGAGCTAAAGTCGGTCTTTTCACAGTAAATTATACAAAGATCCAGTAAAGATGGAGGACATATTATCATTATCTTCATACGCTACTGACTAGATACCAGAACTGACACTTGTCGTGTCTAGGCACAGACTAATGCAGTTCTATTATACGCGACTGATGATGAACAACCGACACTTGTCATGTCTTGGTGTTCCCCTGACCTTTTGCCTCTGACATGTTGGAAGGGTGGCCTGCTTGGTGGGATTCAATAATCTGTGAAGTGATATACTCCTGCCTCTGAAAATATTGTTCCTGTCATATGGACTGCTGTGTCTATGGATTGTCATTTATCAAATGATCACAAAATTGGCATTTCAAAGTCACAGGTTGAAGTCCTTGTGAATTACATGATTACTGATTATGCTAGCCAAGGGAAGACAAGACCATTCAATTCAGTTGATCTGTTCAAATGTCAATCACACTAGGCATCCCATACTGCCCTATCACACAGTGCAATGGCTGATGGTACTCTTATTCTGAGAGGATTTGACCAAAGTATTATTCAAGGAAAAGCAAGTGGGGCACTGTCAGGGGACTTCCATTCGATTTCCATTCTTGGGCACATCCTACGCCACTCCCCGGGACCCCCGGGACTCACCCTAGACCCCCGGGACTTGCCCTAGACCTCCAGGACCCGTTCTAGACCTCCGGAGATCTCCGGAGGTCATTTCCTTTTTAGGAAATCCCCGGAACTTCGCGTCCCTCCTGTTCAAACATTATCCAAGGTTAAGGTTAGCTCTGGTCACCTGTACAGTTGTTCCCATGCCTCTGCCACCCGCTGATGTGCCGCACCAAGCAGCGGGGAATCCTTAGACTTGTTCTCTTTGGATTTCCCTCTGCTAGGTGATTAGTACCATTGTATCATTGATTACC
>JAGGAQ010006326.1:0-19644 GCA_017657225.1 Termitomyces sp. T69sscA
CCTGCACTTTGGGCATGGATTACAAACAACACTGCACCATACACTCGACGCGCTACTGCAACCGCTATCTGCTCTGGAATCTTTATTTCAGGAGGTATTTTCGGGATATCGCTCCTTGGGATGCTCTCACAACCCCCTCTCTACAAAGAAGCTATAGTCACATTACTTATTTTTAGCATCCTCATCGTTGTCTTAGCGGGGACGAATATTGTGTACTTAGCCTCGCAAAATAGGCAAAAAGCCAAGATTCGTGAAACTACTCCTAGAGAAGATGAGAAACTGGGATTGGGCGACTGTTCGGCATGGTTTACATATACATTATAAGATTGATTTAATAGTCACAATTTGATGGATTTTGCATGTTTCAAAACGGGATGTTCGCGATTGGCACGTTGTGGACTGAATTTGTCGGAAGCGCGGAATATTTGCCTTCGAGGAAGAAGTGGTCCATAGAAGCCTCTGCCAGTCCGTTTCTAGATCAATCATCGAGCGCGACCAAGCAGAACACTCTGGCTCCGAGGTATTGGCGTACCGCCCAAGCGGGGTCTAAAAGAAGTACAAATCTCAACCTAGGAATCATATTATAAGAAAGATGGTTCGACCATCGCTCTCTTCAAATACATGTGTCAAGCTTTGTCTAATCATTTACGAAGAGAACGATGTAAGAATAGTGTTTTTGGACACGAAAGAGTGGTTACGAAGGTTGGTTGAGAGCTGCCAGAAGTGGGATCAGCCTGGGCTGAACGATCGTGAAGAGACGAAGTGAGGAAGTCGATAGACACAGGCGATTATCAATGGTTTTGGGGTGGTGTAGTCTCATTATGCCTCATGGAAAGAGAGGACCACGTGAGCATTATGTGGATATCCATGTTTCGTGTCTTCGTCTACTCTGTAAAGTCTCTCCGTATATAGGACAAAGTGACTAATAATCGTTATTCTTCCCAAAGTACCCATCCTCATTGAAACCTGCTTCTCGTTATGGGGGTGATGTACAACGCTCACGTCGTACAAAAGGGGGTAGCGTCATAAGCTAGAGATCACCCTCGCGAATGACGCTGATAAGTAGATAAAAATGGTGACGATATTAAAGGGTAACCCAAATAATATGTGGTAAAAGAAAACTCCGAATGATATGCAGTTATAACCAGGAAGTGGGTGGGTGGGCGACTGATATCGCCTGTATGCGTCCAGATGGTGAGAGTACGAATTCAAGAAGTATACAGAACATGTGATTGTTCAACTCGACACAAAATACGTTACGCGATCATCTCAATATTTTGATGAATTATGAGTGGTAAGACGAAGGTGGATCTAGGAGGTGAGCTCTTGAAGTTACGAGATATACAACCGCAGTGTATAACAGTATATCATTGCCTATGATGATTCGGATGCGTGCGAGAACCTAAACAAGAGGTGTCACAACGACACCGACCCAGGTAAGGATCAATTCAGGGCGGTGGGTGCTTGGCACATAAAAAATAGAGTAATTTTACCAAGTCTATCGACGGGAGGACGTTACGAATTTTGAAAAGAAGCTAAGCGGATCCGAATCGGACGGATACAGCTGTTGCTCGCAAACACCTTCCTTTAAATTAACGGTATTGACGTTTCATACCGCGAGGCTCGGGGTATCTCAACCTTTTTGCATGGACACAGGGCGCTGATCTAGTGATGAAAGAAGATGTAGAATGAGCTCGAGGGAATCGAACGAGGGTTGATGAGGTACCCCTTCCTCTCCGCATCTGGTTTGAAGATATCCTCATTCTGAAAGAAGAATATGCTCAGGACAGGAGAGTTGGGAAAGGGAGAGCAGGTCGGATATCTATTGAACTGTTTAGGAAGGAAATTAGTATGATGAAAGACAGATAGAAAGGCAACACTGAGAATGTAGATAGAGTTTCACAAAAAGAAAATGAAGGTATCGAGAAGAATAAACGGAAAATGAAGATATCTAAGCTAAATCGAGAGGAAGAAACGGAAAAAATATGTACGAGGTCTGTAAGTTTTTCTATTTTGATTTCGATGATTAAACGGCCTGTTATTCAAGTTTCTTTTCTTATACTTTTCCTTCCAGTTGACAGTGATTAGTGTGAAAAAAAAAGAAGGAGTTGAAGAGCAAAATGAAAATAAAGATAGCAAAAAGAAAGAGTCGATCACGAAAAGAATAAAAAGAAGTGCAAACCACATATAGCGATTTTCTCCAACTTGTTCTCGAGTTCCTTCATTATCCATCGGGTCCAGGTTAAAGTCCATTTTGCGTGCGAAATTTGACGACCCAGAAACGGAAAAGAAAAACTGCGGCAAAAACAAAAAAACCAGCGAGTCGACAATTCGAACGACCAAAGATTATCCTAGAAGTTCGAAGCGGCTGATCCGCTTCGTCGTGGTCCACGGGAAGAGACGCTTGAACCAAACGCGGAGCTTGAACATGAATCCCGTCCCGTTCTCTACGTGCCTGAATATGAGTGGTTGGAGCGCTCGCATGGGAGGTTGCGCAGGACCAAAAGGTGATGTTGGTGACGAAGGAGGGCAAGGTGCGTCGGAGACAGTGAGTCTGTTATTCGATGTCGACATCGACGTCTCTGATTTCAAGGGGACATCGGACTCATTCGAAGAGGTGGAGAGGGGGGACATGCACGACGACGTCAAAGGCGTCGGAGGGAGGTGCAATGTCGAAGTGGATAGAACCATACGAGGCTTTTCTGGGCGAGAGCGGAGTTGTCCAGTGGAAGAGGGAGAGGAGGATGAACCGTAGGACTTGGACCACGGCCACGCACAAAAGCGCTGGAAAAACGCTTTAATAGAACCCGAAGCGTGTTTCTTTTGGTCATCTTGCGCAGTTTCGGGCTCGATCACCTCCTGAACATGCACCTCGCACTCCACTTCAATCTCGCATGCCTGTTGCTGTAACACGACCGCCGCCGCCGCCTCTCCCTCGTCTCCACCAGCCGCCTCTCCTTCCCCACCTGTCTCTCTTCCTCTACTGTCCCCCAGATCAACCTCATAAACCCCTCCCAGATCATCCTCCCTTGCCCAGTCGAATTCGGGATAGGGACCGTTCCCACCCCCACCCCAATCCCCGTCGCCCTCATCCGCCTCAAACGCCCGCCCCGGAACAAATTCTACCTCTTCCTCGTCGTCTGGGAGGACGAACGATGGCTCGTCAGATGATGGAATCCACGGCGCAGGGAACGCGTCCGTTTCGAGGAGGGTCCAGTCGCTGGTGGATAGATTGGGAGCGAGATTAGCTGTGGATAGTATGAGAAACAGGGGTAGGGAGGACTTACATGTCGTCAAAAAAGGGGTGTTCTTCGATGTCGGTTATGGGTAGACGGTCTTCGGGGCGTTTTTCCAGCATCTGCGATGGATGTAAGGGTGGTGGACAATGGAGCATGTGCACAGAGAGAAGATGGAGGACATACAGAAAAAAGAAAATCGCGTGCGACGTCACTAATGTCGTCGTCGTCTTGGTCTCTAAACACCAAATCCGCCTCAATCACCTCCTTCCGAACATCATTGAAATCCCCCGTCTCCGCATCGAACGGGGGCTACACGAGCCAATTATGTCTCTCCGTCAGCAAAAAGAAACATCAGTAACAAAGGCTACTCAACTCGGCCCGTCAGCATCATGTACAAGCTGACCGCCGCCGCCCAAAAGTCCACACCAAAAGAGTACGTCTCGCCCTTCATGAGCTCAGGAGCCATGTGCAAACCTGTGCCACAGCGCGTGAACAGCGTGAACAACAGACGCGGGTCGTCGCCTGCGCGCCGGGGTGCGTTGGGTCCGACGACCTCCCCGCGCGCATACGGCCAGTACGGCTGAAAGACGCGCTCTGAGAGGCTGGGGCGCGCGTGGAAATCGCGCGAAAGACCAAAGTCGGAGAGAATGACATGTCCCGAGGAGGACAGGAGGAGGTTGGAAGGTTTGATGTCCCGGTGAATTATGCCGAGAGAGTGGAGGTGGGTAAGAGCCAGGTACTGCATGTGTAGGTAAGCAGTGGGTGGGGGACGGTGGGAGGGAAACGGAAAGGAGAAAAGGACGTACGGTCTCGGCGAAGTAGAAGCGCGATCGGGCCTCAGAGAGCTTCTCGCAGCGGATGATTTCGTTTTCGATGTCCGTAGGGTATAGAGGCTGTGTATATTTAGCACTGCTTGAGATACTGATGAAAAGAAAGAGTGTACCATCAAGAAATAGAAGTTGTTCGTATCGTAGAAACTCGCTTCGAGCTCTACAAAGTCACGTCTTGTACCTTTGCGCTCAATTTCAAAATTCATCAAAAGCATCCGAAGGATAGACTGCTCTTCGCGCACGGAGAAGATTTGCCCGAATCCCATGTTCGCATGCGGTACAACTTTAAGTGCACGCCGGACTTTGCTTCGACGGTTTTTTACTAGGTACACCTGTGCACTTGCTCCGATTCCTAGGACTCTGAGGATCTCTAGGTCTGCAAGGGGCGCAATGCGAGGTTCCGATTCCGGTTCCGAAGAGAGTTTGACGACGGAGTTGGGTGGTGCCGGGGCGGAAACTTCCTTGGGTGGAATGTCGGCAATCAGGGTTGGTGCAGACGAAGGACTGAGAAGGCACGTCGAAGCTGCCGGGCAACCAATGGCGGTCATTTTGTGTATCTCGATGACCTAGATATCGTTGCTTGAGCAGGTGGCTGGCACGGAAAAAAGGAGAGCGCACAATGCTGTTCAAACCATAGACCATGTTCCTTCGAATGTCAAGGACGCTTGGATCGTGGAACGCGTCAGAAACATTGATTTCAAGATGTAATTTCACCTGTAGACAGTCAGTTGGATGTAGTGCGAGAAGGATACACTGACCGCTTCAGAAGAGGCTGACGTCAAAGCCAGGGTATTCACTACTTGCGGCGCTGAAGCATTCTGGAGAGCGATAAAATATCTAGGAGGAATAAAGTGGGTGAACGTACCTTCTTGAGCTTCCGGTTGAGGAGAGACCGGAACGAAAGGGAGGCAGAACGAAAGAAAGGCATTTTCGTAGGATGGGAGGCTGGAGTAGAAAGGCAAGAGCGAAGAAAAAGGAGAACACAGTGAAACTTGTGACATGAATAGTCTCGATCGGACGTGTCATTCCGGCGCAGTCAACCAGATGAAGCCATTGTCTAAATTCAGAGAGAGCATCATATATACCAGCTGCCAAAGTCAAGAATGGCAAAATGGACCTTCCAGGAACAGTCAAGTGATGTTCGTCATATACACACGTGACCAGACGCGTCCCAGAAGTCCTCAGGCCACGTAGTCGGGGCTACATCCAGAAAGTGACAGTATTAACAAAACCACACATAAGCTATTAGGTTCCAAGCTCGACAGCGGGATTGTCGGACTAGTTCAGCCACAGTTGGGACGTGACAAACACCTGCCGAGGATTGCGCCATCATATTTTCAGAGGAAGAAAAAGCATCATAGTACATGAAAATTACACGGCAAGTCGTCAGTCTCTCAAGAGTAGAAGCGCTAGAGTCGGCAGTTTTGGATGAACAGAACTATTTTGTCGCATTCGTCGTATCATCCCCTCAAAGAGTCTAGATTGCCAGGGAAGCAAAGAGCTGTAGCAATGGAGAAGGGATATTCGAGTGTTTGAGATAGGGAGGTTGAGATGGACGTTCATATACTACTTGTAAATTGAGTGAGAAGTGGGGTCAGACACAGGTTCGGTCGCGATGACGACTGAAGAAGGATTATTTTCTGCCAAGTCCGCAGATCGGGTCCATCAACACATATATACAAACTAGTCAAAGTACTCACAAGCTTCCGCAGGATAAAATTTCGACAAATTCCATGCTGATCTCTAGCTAGTAATTACATAGTGACCAGTATTCAGAAGCCAAAGTCAGAAGTATTTCTTGTCTATGGATCAATTTACCACTCATCTTTCAAAGTCCTTACGGAATTCTCTCTCCCGAGTCCCTCCCGGCTCCCAGTCAACCGTGCAAGCTCCGGCATGCTCTTCTCCACAGTTCAACGTATTCTATCGCATTAAGAGCGCCTCAAGGTAGTCATGGGAGAGGATCATGAATAGTCTCTCCGGCGCGGGTTGATTCCATATTTAGTACTGGTGTTGTATAGGATGCAACTCGAGGCGTCGGGGTGTAATTCGAGGTACAAGGGAATAGAGTGACTTTTATTTTCCTTTTCTGGCAGAGATAGAATTTTTTTTCTGTAAATCAGATTTATTTTCTTCCCTTACAAGGGAAAAAATTCGGATACGGGGAATCGAACCCCGAGCTGCCGCGGAAATCGGTCCATATCCTGAATTTGATGAGAGGCGGCAATGTTAGCCATTACACCATATCCGATTGAGTGATGATTAATAGTATAGCTCCAAGTGGCCAAGGATTCCTGACTTGTTTTGTGAATCCTCATCTTACTATACTGCAATATAGTACTTTCTGAATGTGCAGAGGTGACCGGAATAACTTATAATCGGCTTTCGGTAGTTTCAGACATAATCAGTCGGTCTAACGCAGTACCCAAGAAATAGTCTTTTTGTGATCTACACCAGGATATCGAGTGTCCCTTTGTCAACTCACTTCCTAACTCAAATCTACACCGCGCTCTGCGAGTTTGTATCAAGAATACTGGCCGGCATAGAGACATGAGTGACGCCACGATTCTTCTCAGAAAGTGCTTCCCTGCTATTGAGCGATGCAAGAAGGCTATTAACAAACACTGCGTTTATATTAAGATAGACGTCCACGAAACGGTTAAGGACTAGTACGCACAGCTGCTTAGCGGGAAGAAGATTGCCATGAATACAAAATCATCGGGCCATTCTCCAACGGCATAGCATATGAGACATGCTGTGTAACAAATACTGATCGAAGCATCTGCATCAGCCACTGTTCGCGTCTGTGTAAAGTTCGACGCACGTCGTCAGGAGGGCTGGTTGTGATTGTTGTCAGAGCGTGAACAACAGGGGTATACTACGCACCTGTATTGATTGTGTACATCATGAGTGTTCTAACAAGTGATTTAGTCCTGAAAATATCATTAGAGAGTGAGAATTGATGATTGCAAGGTATCACTTTTTGAATCCAGTGCGGTGGTACCATAGGTTGACGCAGAGGAAGGTTGCAATCAGCGTGTCAGCTGCAATTCCACTTGCAAGCCCTATATAGAGCATGGCCTCATAGAAGAATACCTGAACAGAGATGTCTAGTACACGGGGTGGTTTAACATACTGATATTATTGGTAGGTTTTGCCCTATCCCGATAAACCTAGGACACAACGGAGATATATGGGCTTCATAACACTACAAAGGTGGGGGCCTACGCATATACAGTGAATCCTTGATGTCGATAATTCAGGTTGGCTGACGGACGAGGAAGAAAGGCAAGACTCGAGCTCACCAATACCAGAGGCTAGGGAGCGTTCCGGTTATTTATCAACTTAATGTACTCAAATACTTTAGTGGCCATACCAAAGCAAAGAAGCGATATTAACGCCTGTTTTCCATCAGCGTCTTTGGACTTCGGAAAATGGGCCAGATATTAGCGCTTACAAGACAAACAACGAAGAGATTATTTTTCTTGGACACTGTACAGCGTGCATTGAGCATGGCAAAATTATAATGATGAAGACACTTTGACACACAAAGCCAGACACGACGCCCGAAAATCCTGGAAGTCCCGGACAGTGTTCAATTCATTTTGACAAGTTAAACGTCATAGACGCACCATCGAACGATTAATTCACTGAGGTTCTAAAGCACAAGGCCAATCGAGCTTTCAGCGTGTTACTTTCAGCGGCATTGGGGGGCAAAGGCCTACCGAGATGCATACTTGGAAGAGGATGCTCCTGTCGGTATGTTTTTTGAGTCTAATGCGAGATCATCCTTGGATATTACTTACCAAACTGGTGGCGAAGAAAATATAAGATAGTTTCCAAAGTTTGAAACTATGTAGATGTAAAGGCCGTGGATGATGAGCGCCAGATGTAGGGTGTTCAGTATCCTGATACATCAAGAATCATACAAGAGTGGTATGCATGGGCTAATTCTCACCAAAGGACAAGTATCTGTTAACGTTGATTGTCAGATGGAGTCAATACGGTGCAAAGGTTGCATCGGAGGGCAGAGACGTACTGCAGTCTTTAACCATTTGTTATCTTTCTGATAATTCATAAAGTAGATGTAGGATTGGACGCATATCATGCCATAGAAGCTGCGGTAAAGATTATTTCGGAAAATTTGTTCGAGTCGTACTTACATTCCAGTGATAATTCCGCCGATAAAGATAGCCCCTAGTCTGTTATCTAGGCGGATGAGAGGATGAAAGGTAGGTGCCATTTTCCGATGCTGTTGTATCAGGGGAGAGAAGGGAAGGGGATGTGATCAACCTATTGTCGCTACAGACTAGTGTCTTATACTTATCGTAAGGAGTCTATGATGTCAGAACGTTGCTCGAATAATGTACTCCTGCAACAATCAGCTGATCCCAAGTAAAGCCGTACCTTGATAAGAGATGTTGAATATTTTGAGTTTCTTGTTGCTCCCTCAACAGCGGAAAGATGCATCAGATACACGGGGTGGCGTATCATGGTGGACCATCTCGCTTGTACAGCATACGGGTAACAACTATCCAGCCTTAGGCACAAAAGTCGTTTTTGAGTATGGCGAGTTTGAGACCTAGGAAAGAAGTTGACTGAGTTTGACATCAGGATCAAGCAATATATTGGAGCTCAATTGCGAAGTGACGTTGAGGTCGTCCCGGATCGCTGGTATGCAGTATCTTGTATTTGCACAACCTCGAGGCCATCCCAACTCGGCAGGAAAGGTACGTCACACCATATTGGTTAGACAAAGAGTCCTGTTCTCCGTTGACCTGGTGACAAGACCTCACTGTCTATCCTTGTCGAAAGATCCTTAACTCCAAGTCTTTCCCATGGGCAGTAGATCTGAATTCGAAGGCTCAAGCCGTCCTCCTGGCAGGAGACTTGGTGGAAAGATCATCCAAGGACTTGGAATTATTATACGTGGCCCACTAATTTCTCAGGATCGCAGGTCTGTGATGATCTGATAGCCTCAGAGGCGTTTCCAGGGCGACAGATGAATTAGCACAAGAATAAGTGACAAGTGACTGGACTGGGGCACTGAGGATCTGATATGCAAGATCGTTGAGAAGTAGTCGATCTAGCCAAAACGAACCAGCAATGATTGGCTTCCGCCCCCTAAGTTCGGCTTGGACCAGGGTCAGTGCCCAGGCACGTGCTGACTAGTTTTGCTGACAAGGGTCTACTTTTACAAGCTCGAACCGTTTCAAAAATTGATGACGGATGGCAGAGGGAGTCTAACTTTTTTCGGTGGTAGGACATGAGTTAGGAAATCTGCCTGAGAACTTCGGATCATTCGCGGCTCCAGTGATAGTGATGCCGTAACAATTACCTGTTCAAGCTCAGCTCGTGGTCGAGGTTACTGCACACAGTATCGTTCATGAATGCATGACGCTCTGGTATCATCAGGAAAATAGTTGTACTATACTCCCAGATCCAACTCCGGAACCCTCATATGACACTTGTCCAGAACGGTGGAATTTGTATCTAATGATTGAGCATTGCATTCTCATGCGTTCTCACACCTGGGTCGCTCTTGTCCTTCCACCAACATCTAGTATATCCAATGGCATCCAAAGCTCTGCTGTCCGCCTTCAAAGCCAACAGACCCGCATTTGGAGTTTGGCTCACTGCCGCAGGCACTTTTCACGCCCGTACCGTGGCCCAAGCTTCGCCGCACTTATCGTGGGTTGCCGTCGACTGCGAACACGGTATCATCCCCCTTGTTCCGGGTGCAGCAGAGACAGTCGCTGCCGTCCATAGTGCCGTGCCGAATGGAGGAGGACCTAGTGCTATAGTGCGAATTGCTGCCACAGCCGTCTCTGGGAGCACGAGCTGGCAAATCAAGCATGCCCTCGACGCAGGGGCGAGAGGTGTCATAGTTCCCATGGTCCGTACAACGTTTCTCTCGACAATCTTCACTGAACTCGTTCGCATCGACTCAGGTCTCGACCGCTGAGAAAGCGCGAGAGATCGTGGCTGACAGCCGATTCCCACCTTCAGGCCGGCGAGGCTTCGGCTCCCCATATACGCACGGAATCTGGGGAGTCGGTGTTTCTGAGTACCTTTCCACCGCGAATGACGACATATCTGTCATGGTACAGATTGAAACCCCAGAAGGCGTGAAGAATATGAAGGAAATCGCTGCTGTTGATGGTATAGGTAATAGCCACTTTTCGCCACCAGAAGACTATATTAATTCTTGGGTAACTGTCTAGATGTGCTCTTCATTGGTCCCTACGATCTTTCAATCTCACTGGGATATCCGCCGCCCAATCCCGACCCCCACCCAGATGTCGAAAAAATTATTCAGCAGGTGCTTGCAGCTGCACATGGTGCAGGGAAGAAATGGTACGGAGATTTTTGCGTAATCATGCTGGAGCGAGGCTCATGCTTGGGTCCATGCCTAGTGCTATCTATTGCATCTCGGGGTCCCAGTCAGTCAAAAGGGCAGCAGAAGGTTTTGATATGGTAGGGCTCGACTTCTATGTGAAGATAACGCGAAATTCCGTTTAATGACTTTGTTATAGATTAATGTTACATCGGATGTGGGGGCCATGACGCAAGGAATCGCCGAGAGCCTCAGAGAAGCTGTTCAGTAGTCCGGCCACTCAGGACACAAAAACTTGTATCCCCCCGGTAATGAAAACGATTTAATATATCACATAGACACTTAGTCCAAGGAGATGGGCAACTCTACACTGATGGAGCGAACATATTTACCATACCAGGTATCATGTGGGTTGAGGGTCCAAATAGTTCGCCAACAATACGTCAATGTCTCCGCTTTTCCGTTCGGTGATCGGTAATGGGAACACGTATGTTTAGAAGACGTCATATGCTCAGAGGCTGAAGAGTCAAGGTTGATCGATACCTCAGAAGACATTTGCGGAAAGTCCCGTAAATTGGTCACAAGTACGACAAAAGTTTCGGATTGGAGCTGTTGGAGATTTACGAGGATGAGAATCCACGGACTTGTATTTTTTGGTAGGAAAGTGGTACTTGATCAGATATTGTACAGAGAATCAATCAGTTTACAACTTGACGGGCAGTCGATGTAGAAAATGAAGCAATCCGTAATGTCTCAAGTACTGACGAGATGTTCCTTGACGATGTCCTTAACCTTCGGGTCAACCTCACTGACTATATCAACGACCTCCTTCTACAAATCACAAATCAATTTGACCGGAATTTGAGAAGCAAAGGAGCTATACGCACCCAAAGTCTATCTTGTATCTCGTGCGACGCAAGCACATAATCACTGGCCTCCGAAATGCTCGTCGAAGAGATATACGCCCCGCGGAATTTGTCATCCTCTTTCCCGATTCCTCCCAAAGCAGCATACAAAAGCTGTCTGCTCCCCTCTTCCGCTGTGCGCGCGACTAATCTTTCTAGAACATACCAGACCACGGACATCAAACCCGAGATATCGCGTCGTAGTCCTGAGTAGCAGAAGGCAGGATTAACGCCATTGACGACGACAGGAGAGGCAGGGCCAAGTCGGTCGTTCAGGGCGCGGTAGAAGAAGGTGTCGAGGACTATGTGAGGTAAGTGGTCGGTCATTGGAAATGGAAGTGAGATAAAGATCAGATGGCCATACGTTTAGAATCATAATAACGGCTGGAGAGACTTGAAAGCGAATGGATTGAGATGAGTAAATTAATGCGAGATATCACGTACTGTTTGTCGCAATATTCTTTACTATTGAGGGCCTTGTAAATGTTGTTGTCACTGTTCAAGATGCCGTCCGGATTCTTCGGAATTTCGGACCAGAAGTGGACTCCGCTGGTGACAATCACCAATCGTGGGCGTGTGGAGTGATCGATTCCAGTTTTGATCATAATGGGGAGCAGCCGCATTGCCAGAAGGAACAAGGACAGACAATTGACTTGTAGTCTGTGCGAATGTGAGGCAGGGTATCATGGATGTTCAATGTAAGGAAAGAATGCGTACGTTTGCTCAAAGCCATCTTTGGTTACAGCATAGGTATCGGCGGCCATTCCAGCGTTCTCAATGAGATAATCCAATCGCCCGCACTCTTTTACAAATTTGTCCGCAAAGGCGATGACAGATGAGAACTCGCTTAGGTCTAGCATCCAGAGTTCTGCATCTTCATATCCAGTCTGCTCTTGAAGTTCTGAAATAATTAATCAGCGTCCATTTATCAAATTCGTCGACCCAAAAGAGACAGATACTCGTCAAACATAGTGTGCAAAAGAAATCAGTTTGGCGATCAAACATGCATGCAAAATGGATGACACAGGTTGTGTTACAAGAAAACCTTACTACGTACTTTGCAGAGCATCCTGGCCTTTTTGACTATTTCTGCATGTCAGAATCAGGCGAGCGGGTTTCATCTGGGCCAAATGTTTCGATACTTCAAAACCGATCCCAGTGTTTGCCCCTATGACTACGACAGTCTTTCCTGTGAGGTCCGCATTCTCAGGGGGCGGAATTCGGGCGAGCTGTTCGTAGATGAATGAGGTGAGTGTCAGTTTTCCCATCGAGGACTTACAAGAGAACTATCATAGTGGTCGAGGTGATCTTATATGTTTTCAGCTGCCACCGAGTTCGGCAGATCGGCTGCAGTGACGTGTTTGTCTACGCGTTCTGGCCGCGCGCATCACATGCTGACTCCAAATCAGTCAATCGGACGAATTTCGCGCCGTTCTTATCGTTCCGTTTGTCACTCTAAGATCTGTTGAGGTATTTTGACCGCCTTACCAAGACGGTCTGTCAGTGAGGTTTGGGGATGATGATATTCTGCAGACACCCGCTAATTTTATTCTCAGTACTAAAAGTATATAGGAAGTGGATATCGACAACAAGTAGTAAGTAAATCTCATCTCGATTGTGACGGGTAACAACTAAAGGGAAAATTGACAGAATGCGAATAAATATGTATGTAGAGTAAAAGATATCACAGATATCACATCTGTGACACCGTAGGTGTGCTCCTGGCCATCTTTCTCTTTGCTTTGTCTGGCCACCTTTTTCATATCACACCTGTACTTTGTCCACCTCATTGTTACGGACTCATATATATATATATTACTTACTACGATACACATCATGCCCTCAGTCAATTATATTCAGACTGAGGGTATGTCTCAAATAAATACTGAACATAGACAACTGACTAACTGTACTATAGACTACTGACTGATTAGTCTGTAATATCATAGGTGTTACGGGAGAATTCCAACAAAGATACTCTCCACATTGGTAATACAAAACAAAAAAAAATCAATTTGAAGCTCAAAACACACTGCTGGCACCAGAACTTATTTCTTCTGGACAAAGTATGAAAGAGACCTGCTATATGTAATGGACTTTAGCTACAGTGTACACCTTATGTCACAACGTCACAACATCGTTATATACTTTATTTTTGCTAATTTATACCAGTTCTTTATCTTTTGTCTAGGTTTAGATACTCAAGACGAGTCTGTTTCACTAGTGTGATCTTAGGGGGCTGAACTTGATGTAACTTGTTGCGTATTTCTGAATCTTCTGGTTGTTAGCCATTAGCTATGTATGCCCAGCAAAAGTCCAAACCTGTCAAACTCTATCTGCTTCTCTGCTTCATTTGCACAGCCACAAAAAACTTCTGGAACACTCGGATGGACAACCCCCTAGCCAACAAGTCATCTGATGTGTCCGGACAGGAGGAACAACCACCATAGTGTCAGGTGCCAGGGGCATATCAATACATTACCCTGTCAAAACACAACAACAGTCAAGATCAATCAACATCCATTCTTAGCAAAGGTTGTGGTATGCCCAGAGGGCTATTCTTAGAGTGGATGACAGGCCACTGTCATAGCACTTGAATTGAGCTATATAAGTAGTGTACATTGTATTACTCATCTGTTTGCCTCTTTGACTTTGATAAGCCTATATGAGGCAAACACAGAATTTTAATGCTGTTGAACTTGCATTCCATTTTATTTTTGAGGTCATTGGTTGACACTTGTCAAGACCCACCACCTACCTCTGGTACCAAGCCCTGGCCTTGGGGCTTCCACCTCTTCAAATCAGCTCCACAACACCCCAGGAACATGCATCACCTGGGCCACTACACACTGGCCCCCCTCAGCACCCATCACTGCCACTTCCGGCATTGCCTCAGCCATCACTGTGCATTGATGCCACATCAGTGCTGGCCCTGGCAACCCCTGGCACTTCTCTCAGCCCATGCTGACACTTCTTCCTCTGGCCTCCACTAAGCATCCATCATGCATCACAACCAACACATCACCCCTGGTCTGACATCTGCATACTACACCCTCTCCCCTGCTCAACTCCTGACCTTATCACCATTTTATGCCTCCCCCTCACCCACTCCCAAAGGGATGCTCTTCCTTTGCACCACACAATCCATGCTGACATTTGCCATGGTCTTGCATGATCACCAGGCTTCACTTGGAGCCCTGGCATTGCAACTCATCACTGAGGCATGGACTTGTATTTTGGAGCCTACTTACTAATTATTGTATATAAGTCACAGCATAGCACTTGGTACAGTAGTCTTGATATTGCATCACTTTCCTGCATTTTCATCTTCATTTTGTCTCATGTTTCATGCCGCAGTTTCTTTAGTTTCAACTTTGTCTATCTTGCCTCATATCATCTTGTCTCCTTTTCTTACTTGTTTTGTAACATCTCTTTACTCTTGTCTCTACTTGACTTGTACCCTTTTCAATCTATTCTTTTGACTCTATCTCTCTCTGCTTCAAGCTTCAAAGTTCCTCTATGCTTCATTTACTATCTCTGGTCCCAGTTTCCATTTCACTCTTCCTCTATTTATTGCCTTTACTCTTTCCTGTTTTGGCTGAGCTAGATCTCCATGCCCTCATTTCAGATCCTGACTTGTTAAGTCCCTGTTACTCACCCCATTTCATAGATTTTCAGCCCTGGGACTCACTACCAGCCTCAGTGCTCATCCTCTACTTCTCCTCCACACTTTCAAGACTTGCTTTTGCACTCATTACTCCAGACATGATCAGTGCTCCTGCTCACTATTTTCTTGCTTTTCTCGCCCTGTTTCTTGGCCCACACTTGTTAACAGGACTTACTATGTGCATGGTACATCATGTTTGCCCAGTAAAGAATCACCCAATGTTTTGTTTTGAGCCTCCATGATCAGTGGAACCTAACAACACTCAACCCCTGCAATTATTATGCATTTTTTCACCCGAGTTCAAGCTTCTTGACATCTCTTTTCCCAGCCATATCCTGCTGCTTCCCCCTCTTCAGTGTTCTTTGAAACTCTTTTTGTGTCATCATTTCTGGCAAATCAGCTGCTAAACCACTCTGTGGAGCCTTCTCCTCCACATCCTTGACAGTTCCTTTCTTGTGACCATTTACTCAAGTGTGTCCCTCATTGCATTTCTCTGTTGTACAATGCCATTTCATACAACTATATGTCTTGTGTACTACTACTTTCTTGGCCTGCATACACACTCCATTGACGATGACTGAGAATTTATTCTTCCACATAAATGGTGTACTGATAATTATATCATAGCAAGTGAAGTTTGTTATATCCACATACTCCTTTGTAAATGTCCTCAATGTCTTTATCCTTACTTCTGTGTTAAATTGCATAGTAGCACAACTACCTACTGTCTCTAATTAGAGCTATTACAGCTCCTCTAGCTCATGAATGTGTATTGCATTGAATATCTGTGTTGAGAGTCTCTGAGTTCCACAAGGTCTGCTCATGATGTCTATTAACATCTACATTACTTATCAGGCACTCCTTCTCTTTAGGAGTATATTTAGGCCATTGCAGTTTAGTTTCCACCTTTTACAATGTGATGTGTCTAATATGCACATCTTTGTTCTTCTTATACTCTGTCAGAGCAAACAGATGCTCTTCCTCATCATTATGAGCATAATAGTCATTGTCATACACATACATTGTGACATATCTGTTGTCATCTATCTGGATGGAAGGAGTTCCACAGAATCAGCAATGCAAGTGACAAGCGAGAGTTGAGCAGGCACAGAGGTAGGCAAGACTTGGATGAGGAGCAGGTAAGGCAAGCAGAGGGTTGGACATTGTTAGAGAAACTTATGGTCAATTCAATGGATAGGCCAGGAGAATACTTCTACTGTTCAGCCTGAGAATATTTTATTTCATAAGCTGCCTTTATATACTACATTGATAGCTGTTTCTGTCACAACCTGCCCACCTACTCTTTGGTCCTGGGCCCTAGCTCCAGGACATTCACCTTCCTAACCAGCCCTGCTTAGCCTCAGGAACATGCACTGCCTGGCTCACTACATGCTTGACCATACCACCACTTTTGGCACCCCCCTTGGCCATCTCTAACCATCAGTACCAAATCAGCACTTGCTGCAGCAATCCCCAATGCTTTTCCCAGCCCACACTGACACTTCTCCTGATCATCACTAATCACCCCACACACATCACAACTTGTGCATCATCTATCATTCACATCATTTCTGTCAGATTCTGGTGACCATGCAGCAGAATGAGTTGAGACTTAAGGCGAGAGACAAAAGAAAAAAAAGAGAACTCAGAGGTCAAAGGTGAGAGAGAGTAAAGCAGAGATGTAATTGGAGTAAGAGACAAGTAGAGACAACAAGTAGGAGACAATATGAGACAAGTACAATATGAAATGAAGCAGAGTTGAGAAATAGAGACCAGAACATGCAAGACTACAAGACAGAGGCAAAACACAAAGAAACAAGATGAAAGGTATTGTAATATCAAGACTAGAGTACTACTTGCTACTCTACAACTTATATACTGTGCAGTAAGTAAGCTATGGGGCTCAGGCCCAGGTTCTGGTGGTGAGTCGTCGCACTAGGGCTCAGGGTGAGACCCAGGGATCACACAAAGCAGTGGTGGAGGTTGAGACATGTTGCGCAGTGTGGGAGGTCTTGCTCTGGGAGCGCAGAGACATGTAGTGGCGAGGTGGTGATGAGGTGAGTAGAAGTGGAGCATGGCATGCAGAGGTTGGGTTGGTGATGATGCATGATTGTGATGCATGATGGGGGTCTCAGCACGGGCCGGGGGGGAGCACCAGGTGTTGCTGGCACTGGCGCTGATGTGGCAGCTGCAGTTGGGGAAGTGTTGGAGATAGCCAGGGCCGGTGCTGATGTGGTGGTCACAGGTGGTGTGATAGCCAGGGCCAGCGCTGATGTGGCGGTCATGGGCAGTGATGGCTGAGGAGATGCTGGGGGTGGTTGGCTGGTGGCAATGATGGGTGGTGATGGCTAGGGGTTGTTGAGGTGGTTGGTTGGGTAGCAGTCCAGGCCTGGGATGGTCATGGAGGTGGGTTTGAGGGGATTGGAGTCCCAGAGGTCAGTAGCAGGTCATGATAATTCCTTGGTCTGCAACATATTCATCTTAAATCTTTTTCTCCATAGAACTGTATCTCCTCCACACAATGTATTATCCTGCTGCCCTTTCATAAACCTTCCCCTTCTCAAAGCAACACCCATTCCAGGTTCTGCTGACCACAGGGGCTCAGTCCACTGGGCAAATACCTTACGTGGTGATCACCATGTTCACAGATGCAGAGCACCGGTAGGGCGCAAGGTGTAGGAGGCCAAAGCAGGGCAGGAGGTGTGTGCTGGGGAGTGCTGATAGCGCCGGATGAGTAGGCAAGTGCCAGGGAGGTGGAGGACAAGTGCTGGGGGGTAGGCATAAGTTCTGGGGGTACAAGGAAGTGGAACGAGTGAGCGCCAGTGCATGAGCAAGTCCCGGAGATGGAAACAGGAGCCAAAAGGAGAAAGGGTCGAAATAAGATAAGGGGAAAGAGAACAGAACAAGTTGAGATGGGGAACCAGAGACATAAGAGACAAGAGAACTTAGAGTCGAGAGAGAAAGAAGAAGCAAGTAGAATGGATTAGAGTAGGAGACGAGTAGAGACAACGCAAGGAGACAATATGAGGCAAATACAATAAGAAATGAAGCAAAGTGGAAATAATGAGACCAGAACGCATGAGAAGACGAGACAGAGACAAAACACAACAAAACAATACGGGGCTATGATAATATCAAGACTAGAGTACTACTTACTACTCTACAGCTTATATACTACGCAGTAGGTAGGCCCCAGGGCTCAGGCCTGGATTTTAGTGGTGGGTCACAGCGCCGGGGCTTGGGGTGAAACCCAGGGGCCATGCAGGATGGAGTCGGGGTTGAGACATGTTGCGCAGCATGGAGGTCTTGCACTGGGAGCACAGAGACACGTGGCGGCAGGGCAGTGAGGAGGGGAGCAGGAGTGGAGTGGGGCATGTGGAGGTTGGGTCGGCAGTGATGTGTGATCATAATGCATGATGGGGGGTCTTGGCGCAGGCCAGGGGCAACAGGGGTTGCCAGTGCCGGCACTGATGTGGCAGCTGTGGGTAGTGTGATAGCCAAGGCTGGCGCTGATGTAGCGGTCACAGCAATGATGGCCAAGGGGGTGCCAAAAGTGGCGGTGGCTGGTGGCGGTGATGGGCAGTGATGGCTGGAGGCTGCCGAGGGGGTTGGCCAGGTAGCAGTCCAGGCCTAGGGCAGTTGTGGGGGTTGTTTTGAGGAGGGTTGGAGTCCTGGGGCCAGGGCTGAGTCCCGGGGGTCGGTAGCAGGTCGTGACACACTGCTGACACCCACATCAGCCTTGCTCAATCTCCAGATCATACTCAGAGCCACATCATTGCAACATCCTCCACAATTGTAGCACTTAGAGGCATTTTCCTGGTTTCTTGCAAGGCCTTACAGCTATAGCTGCTGGTGAGACTCACCAATGCATGGTGCTGCACATCAGGAACTATGCTCATTATCATAGTCTTTGTTGCCTGCTCATACTCTATAGCAGATGCCAAATTTGGTCACTGCATTAACCTATAGTGATGACTTATCATTGTGGATCAATGCTCTACACATTTCAGCAGATATTCTATTGAGAATTCTATACCTGTTTGAGTAGACAGCTATATTTTGAGCATGACCAACTAGGTCATTATAGAAGGCTTGGTGCCAATCTTAGCATTGTAGACTACCATTATAAAGGCTTCACAAGCCTCCTGCATTGTTGCAGCTTTCATGAACCAGTTATATAGTCTGATCAGGACATCTTTAGATGTCTGGTCCTGCCTGACACAATAAATGTGCAGAACATGTTTGCAGGACCAGTTCTATTTGTGTAGTATGAATATATGCTCCTGATCTATGTCATTGCTGCTATATCAAAAAGCTACTTCTAAGGTGTTACAATCTGCCAATCCACCTTTGCTTGCACAACTCAGCCCCAGAACTTCACTCACTACTTGCCTTTAAATCAGTTCTGAAGCATGCACTAACCACCCTGCTACAACTATTGCTATATGTAAACCCTCTTTGTTTGAGCCTTCAAAGAAATGACACCACTCCTTTGAGAATATCCTTTACACCACATAATCAGAATTGTCACCCACCAGTCTTGCACAATCTCTAGGTCACACTTCACTGCTGGCACTGGAAGATATTTCCTTTGGAAAAAGTGTGAAAGAAACATGTTATACCATTTCTGAAGTGCAAATTTCCAATAGAAAAAGGTATTTTCCTT
>JAGGAQ010006327.1:0-19579 GCA_017657225.1 Termitomyces sp. T69sscA
TGGCGAATGAGGTTGTGAACGCTGGTGACATTTAGTCGCCTGGCGAGGGGCAACTTTACAGGGGAGTCGCGAACGACGATCGGGTTGGCAGAAACCGCCAAAGCGAGGAGAAGAGTGGCCAAGAGAGAGAGTGCAGCGAACATTGTAAGGATGAGATAGCTAGGCGGTGAAAAAAAAAACTGTGTTTTCTGTTCGTCTTTATATGTTTTGGAGGACGTCCTCCACATGCAACGTTAAAAGAACCACAGAATCCGGCCATACGTCAGGCATGAGCACGTTATGTTTCGGAAGATAAGATCGCTCTCGTGTCATTCGTGGAGTCGAGTACATTGCGCTGGCCGGATTCTCTGGGCGGACAATTTATGGGACGAGGACACTGACAGCTGATAACTAGATTTGATTCCTCTCTGATCGTGCACTGTAGCTAAGACGTGTCGTCGTACGTTTCGTTCGATTGGGTATGCATATGGCTACAGCATCGGAAGTACAAGAGCAATTAGACCGACGGCCACAAGGTCTACTTATCTACGTGTTCAATTTTAGCCCAGCACCGAATGGTCGTCCGGTAAAACGGATAGGGAAACCGTATCCCTAAGCAGTGGTCAGGGGAAGTGACAGCATCGAATAAAGTTTCCCTGAGGCTTGAAGCTTGAAGTCGAAGTTTGTTGTCCTGAGAAGTGCAACCTCGGACATGGTGTGCGGGGGGAGGTTGTAGCGATCGTTACCACTTATCTTTCCTTTCCCACATTCTTATCAACCCTGCCCGCAGAATCACTCGATTGGGTCTATTGTCTTTTACAGTATAAAAACCCTACGTACATACACAGTACAATAGTCAGCACAATATCAGAGTTTACAACCGTTCGCCATGAGTGTAAGACTTAACTTCTCGTGTGATCTCACCGTGACTTCACGCTGCAGTTACATATTTGAATGTGAAAAAACTCTAGCTTTATTGTCTGTATCATCTTAGACTCTAGCAACTGGATTGACAGACTCCATGGATTCATGCATTTGATACAGATATGGGCAGTCATCACTACAGCATTCTGGAGTCAGATATGGCTTGGAGAACTATTGCCTTTGAATCAAAGGTCAATAGAAGAGTTCATTACAACTTGGTCACATTTTGGCTTCTCAAACAAGCTTGGCACATTTTTGCTACACCTCCCAAGGACAAAGAGAGGGGGAATGAAGGGAGAGAAAGTGGTCATTACATGACAGGAGAATAACCTTGATCTCACTGCCTTGCAAAACCATGTCCATGTCCAGAAAGCATCCAGTAGAGATCCAATAGCTCAATATCAGGATTCTACTAGGAAAGAATTGTTCCTAGTTGCAAGAAAGTTGATGGCTCATCTGAATACTATTCTGTCACAAGCACACATGCCAAAGATCAGCAGTCACTGCTTTAGAATCGGTAATACAATGAATCTGCTGCTGTTAGGAATACCTTCAGATGTTGTAAAGATGATGGGTAGATGGTCTTCTGACTCCTTCCTTCAATACTGGAGGTCCCTGGAGATTATTGTTCCTATGTACATGGAAATGCTGAGACTTACATTAGAGTACATAGACAGATAATGTTTTGATGGTATTCAAAGTTCTGAATGTTTCTTCTTTGCATCTGCTATGCCTTTGTCTTCCGCCGCAACATTGAATACTGTAGGTGCAAGCCCATCAGCTCCGCCCTTACTGCCTGCCTCTCTCTCAACAAGATCCTCTCCATCTGGGCGGCCCGTGCCCTCATCCTCTTCAAGAACTCCACCAGCTGAAGGGGCACCACCAGGTGCGCCAAGTCCTCCTTCAGCCATTTAAAGGCCTCTTCAATAATCCTTGGCACTGGAGGCAACATTCACCGAGGGCTCCCATGACTCTGGCTTGTTGCTAGAGGACACGTTGATGACGCCCAAAATTGTACCAAGTGGTGTCTGGGTAGGCAGTCACAAGGTGAGTAGCATCGGGCTTGCTAGTGGAGGTGAGCTGGGCAGGGTCCCAGAAGACAAGTTAGCAGAGAACAGTGATAAGGGATTGGTGAGGTAGTGCTTAGCATAGTTGCTAAGCATGCAATGCCTGCCGTAGTTGCAAGGCACGTAGATGACAAGGACACTGGCATAGTTGCAAGGCACGTAGATGACAAGAACACTGGCATACTCTCAGTGGTGAGACAAGGGCACTTTATGATGGTGCTCTAGCATAGAGTAAGCTTAAAAAAGGCAAAATTGAGCTCTGAAGCCCAAGCATAAGAGATAAAGGGTGAAGGTAACTTGTTATTTGCAGGCTATAAGTACAATATATATAGTATTAAGTATAATTACTCAGTCCTTGTATCACAACGACTGATATTGTGTATGTACCTGTTAAGTATAATTACTATGTATATTAATCAGCATGGGTGGTGTAGTAAGGGGGAACCCAAGACATACCTCAGTCCTTGTATCACAACAACTGAGGTATTCCTAAGTTCCGGTTCCGATCCATACCCCTCAATTGTACAGTCTCTTTTCCCTCTGCAGCAGCGGCGTCCATCATGTGCCTGGGCACATGCTGTGATCCCTCCTTGTTCCTAACATATAGTAAATTGTAAGTGAAGTCGCCGTTGGCGACCCAAGAGTCGCCAACATGGGGAACTAGTAAGTAAATAATAGGCAACAATCTTTTATATAGAAAAGTGTCCATCAGACCTTAGCAATGCCTAGTGGTGCCAGTCAGGCTGTCTGTTGTGTCAAAATGCCAAAAAGTAGGTATGCAATCACCAAAATGTCAACATTGTGAAATGATGGTGGCTACTAGGGTGCGGTGGCAAAGCCAGCGAAACCTTAGAGTCAAGAAAATAAGATAAAAATAAGTCAAAAAATAATAATGAAAAATACGCCAAGTGTATGTCCAGAGTTTGAACCTCAGCTTTTTGAGGGAATGCCAGGTAATCCAGAGAGCACACTAACCACTAATCCATACGGCTGTGCCAGTGAAATCATCAGTATGCCTTTTGATACAACCTGGGTCTTATCAACACGTGCTAGTGTATGATCCAATGTATCAGAACATCTGGGGCCACCAATAGTTAGTGGACACTAGCTTCAATGTCTTCCATTGGCCAGGATGTCCGGCAATGCAGGAGTTGTGGTGCTGCTCAATCATTTTCTGATGGCGCTCTGGGACATTAGGCATGTAGATGCGGTCTTGGAAGGTCAGGAGCCCATTCTAAAGAGCCCATTCATCCATGCAGACTGACTTGGCTCCTGTGGCAGGTTCTGACTTCAGAGCCATGGCCACCTGAGCAACAACATCCTCATAGTGGCCATCTTGATTTCCATGCCAGATGTCCAGGAGAATATTGACCTCCACTTCCTGGACTGCCAAGCCTTCCATGGCCTGGATGGTGAACAACTCTGGCTGGAGGAGCACAATGTTGCTGTTGTTGTCCCTGCCAGTGCCATGGTCTGCTCTCTGGGACAGCACATCAGGTTTTCCCATACTCCTGCCAGGCTTTTGGTACAATGAGAAGTCAAAGTTGGCTAAGTACAGAGACCACCGGACCTGTTGACAGTTGAGCTTCTTGGTTGTCTGGAAGTACTTGAGGTTCTTGTGATCGGTCCAAACCTCAAACTTATGCTGGGAACCCTCCAGGAAGTGCCACCATTCTTCAAAGGCCCAGATGATGGCCAGCATCTTCTTGTCATAGATCCTGTAGTTGTGCTCTACCATGTTCAAGCTTTTGGATCAGAAGGCCACCGAATGCCACTTCCCATCATCCCAGAACTGTTGCGATAAGACAGACTTAATGGCAAAGTCGAAGCTGTCTGCTTCTACCTGAAAGGGAGAGTTGTCGTCTGGGAAGAGGGGGACAGGCCCAGAGGTGACTGCTTGCTTAGGAGCGTCAAAGGCAGTCTGCTCTGGGGGCCCCCACCTCCAGGTGGGGTTCTTTGCAGTGAGATCAAATAGAGGGCATGCATGATGGGAGAAGTCCTGGATGAACCTCTGGTAGAATTTGGTGAATTCTATGAAGGCCTCCACCTCCTTCTTGTTCTTGAGCTCTGGCCACTCCACCATGCCTGCTACCTTCACTAGGTCCATCTCCACAGCTCCATGCAAGATTATTAGCCCCAAATACTCGATTCAGGTCTGCTCAAACTTGTACTTCTCCGGTTTGAGGTAGAGCTGGTGCTAGCAAAGGCATTCCAAGACAATGTGCGTAACCCAGCAGTGTTCCTGAAGTGTTTTAGTGTAGATGAGGATGTCGTCAAGGTATACACACACTACACCTTCCACAATGGAGTCCTGAAAGGTGTTGTTCATCATCATCTGGAAAGTGGCTGGACTGTTGGTGAGTCTGAAGAACATGACAAGTGGTTCAAACAGCCCTCAATTGGTCTGGAAGGCAGCCTTCTACTTGTCTCCTTCTTGAATGTGCACATTGTTGTAGCTCCACCAGACATCCAGTTTAGTGAAGTACTGTGCCTCCCTGGAGGTTATTTATGAGCTTGGAAATGAGGAGGAGGGAGAAGCAATTCTTCACTGTCATGGCATTAAGAATGTGGTAGTTCTGGACCAGCCAGAGCATGTAGCAGAGGGAAATCTGAAGTTATATTAGGCATGATAATCAATGATACAATAGTAACTAATCACCTAGCAGAGGGAATCTGAAGAGAACAAGTCTAAGGATTCCCTGCTGCTTGGTGCGGTGCATCAGCAGGTGGCAGAGGCATGGAACAACTGTACAGGTGACCAGAGCTAACTTTAACCTTGGATAATGTTCAAACAGGGAGTATGGAAAGTTCTGGGGCTTTTCTCAAAAGGAAATACCCTCCGGAGATCTCTGGAGGTCTATGTCACGACCCGCTACCGACCCCCAGAACTTCAACCCTCTCTTTACCACCCCTATGACCGCCCCGGGCCCGGACCACTACCTGGCCAACTCCCTTGGCAGCTCCTGGCCATCACCGCCCATCACCGCCCATCAACGCTACCAGCCACTGCCACTTGCGGCATTCCCGGCAATCACCACTGTGACCACCACATCAGCGCCGGTCTTGGCTATCACACTGCCCATAGCCGCCACATCAGCGCCGGCACCACCCATCACCCCCGGTCTGCGCCGAGACCCCCATCACGCATCATGATCACACATCACTGCCGCCTGACCTCTGCACGCCACGCCCCGCTCCCACTCCCTCCTCACCTCCCCACCACCGCGTGTTTCTGTGTTTCCAGTGCGAGACCTCTGCACTGCACGACATGTCTCAACCTCGCCCCGCCCCGCGGCCCCCAGGTCTCACCCCAAGCCCCAGTGCCATGACCCACCGCTGGAACCTGGGCCTGAGCCCTGGGCCCTATGTACTGCGTAGTATATAAGCCATAGGGTAGTAAGTAGTACTCTAGTCTTGATATTACTGTAGCCTTGTATTGTTTTGCCTTGTTCTTGTCTCTGTTTCGTTTTCTCGCACGCCCCAGTCTCTTTATTTCTACTTGCTTCTTTTCTCATCATACTCGTCTCGTTTCGTCTCTCTATCTCGTCTCTACTCGCCTCATACTCTCAATCTATTCTAATTGCTCTCCCTCCCCTCTCTCTATTCTAAGTTCTCTTGGTTCTCCATTCCCAGCTCCTCTCTTCAACTTAATCATTTCCATCTCCCATTATCTTATCTCGACTCCTTCCCCTTTCGGCTGTTTAACTTCCCCGGTTCTGTTTCCATCCCCAAGACTTGCTAAGTCCCCGTGCCTGTTATCTCTTTGATCCCCGGGACTTGCTCGCCCACCGGCGCTTGCTCGTCCCATCCTCTTGTATTCCTGGGACTTATGCCAACCCCTGGGACTTGTCCTCCACCCTCCCTGGGACTCGCCCCCCTCGCCGGTGCTACCGGCGCTCCCCCACATACTGCCCCCACCCCGCTTCAGTCTCCTACGCCTCGTGCCCTCTTGGTGCTCTGCGTCTGTGTACACAGTGATCACCACGTAAGGTATTCGCCCAGTGGACTGAGCCTCCATGGTCAGTGGAACCTGACAGTCTAGAGCGAGTCCTGGAGGTCTAGAGCAAGCCCTGAAGGTCCCAGGGAGTGGCGTAGAAGGTGGGTTGGGGCATTGTAATGTGCCAAAAATGGAAGTCCCCTGACAGTTACAAAACATAACCACTAAGAGTCCAAGGTAGTGTGGGCACATTTTGTTATTGTGATTTGTTTCAATTTTAGAAATGTGCATAAGTACCAGTGCTCCTTGTTTAAAGTCATAATCTCTAATGGTATTACTATAGTCAATTTAAAAGCTCAGCACCACTTTATGCCTAGCACTGAAAATGGTTTTATAGAGGCATGCCAAGTCCTCTTGGCATTGTGGGAAGTCAATGGTATGTCCAGTGACAAGGTTGGTAATCACTGAGTACATGCCTTCACTTTAACAAGTTTTGTCACCATCAACTGCCTCGAAAAGCACTTGGCATACATTGAAATAAGGATGTTCCACCAGCCCATTAGCATGTTTGTTGTAACTTGATATGTGTTCTTGGCAAGGTAAGTTAGGACTTTCATAATAAGAGCACCATTGTCAGTGACTATATTTCTTAGCGCACCTCAAGGGCAGATGACATCTTCAAATAACTACTTAGCAATGTCATCCATATTTTCTCTTTGGAGCATGGAGAGTTTTAGCCAGTGCACTAGCAAGCAGTGCTCTTATATAATATATTTGAACCAGCCCAACTTGGGCATATGCATAATATCAATGTAGATCTTGCTGAACTGTGGTGCTGGCATGGCAACCATTGGTAGAATGAGCAATTAGTGTGTAGATCTAGCAAAGATGACATGTTTCAACATACCATGCTATATCAGCTCATGCTTGTAGCCACCAAAAGTGTTTTAACAAGGTTTCACAGGTTGCATAAAGGCAACAATGTCTCAGTTTGTCATGCATGACACATAGGGTGTGTAAGCATCCATCTTTATTGACTACCAGTTTATGTGTGCCATCTTTATTATGGCATGAAAGGTGATAGATGCTTAGGAAGAAGTGGGTGATGTAATGTATAAATGTATGTACTCATTGTCTGATGACTGGGCTAGCCTTTATCTTGTTGTGAATGATCTGACAAACTTCAGCTTTCAATCCAGGTGGTATGGGTCTGTTATGATTAGTCCAAGTTATATGAGGTATAGTAGAAATTACCACAGGCATGTGGCTTCTATCAAGTTCTGCTGACTATGGGAGGTCAGATCACTGGATGAGTTATTACTAGGTGGATGCAATGTACCATGCACATGGCAAGTAATTTTGACAAATGCAAGGCATAGGAGACCAAAAAACAGAGCTGAGGATATGACAAGGCTAATAATGATGAGGAGCACAAGTTATTTGTGGGGGAGGTGTGTGCAAGGAATGAACATCAGGAATGCATGGAGGAACAAAGAGCAAGAGTCAGGGCTCTAAGCAACTTTTAAAAACAGTAAACAAAGGGCTGAGACAAGTAGTGGGAACAAACAAGTCCCACAATCAAAGATAGAGGGCATGGAGGTTAGTTGAAATGAGATGAGGCAGAGTTAAGACAAAAGATGAAGGAAGAATGGAGAGGTTAGACCAGACACAAGAGAGAAAAATTGAAAGGAATAGATTGGATAGAGTACAAACCAAGTAAAGACAAGAGAAAACAAGACAAGTATGAAATGAAATGAAACAAGGCAAGATGGGACAGAAGTAACAAAACTAAAGAAATCAGGACCAAAAGCATGAACATGAACAATAACAGAAATAATGGCAATATCAAGACTACTGTACCAAGTGCTATGCTATGCAACCACCCTGCACTCACTGCCACTCATTGAGGAGATCTGGGCCAGCCAAACCACATCTCAGTGGTTAGCCCAGGCATTTGCCACCAACTTCCCACCCTGGGTGTTATAGGATGTGGTACCTCAGTACCTCCCCAGCTTTGAGGATATGTTTTCTAAGGCCTCCTTTGACTCACTCCTGCAGTGCAAGCAGTACAACCATGCCATTGAATTGATGCTAGACTTCAAGCCCTCCAGCTGCAAAGTCTACCTGCTAGCACCTAAGAAACAGGACAAGCTTGATGCCTTCCTTCAGAAGAACCTGGATTCTGGTTGCATCTGCCCCTCCAAGTTGCCAATGGCTTCTCCAGTCTTCTTCATTAAGCCTAATATACAAGTAGTAAGTAAGCTCCAAGCTACAAGTCCATGCCCTGGTAACAAGTCACAACACCAAGGCTCCAAGATGGTCCAGAGATTATGTGAGGCTGGCACAAATATTGGTAGTGCTTATGCAGCGTAAAGGAAGCTCTTGAATAAAGAGGTTTTGCTTTGGGAGCATGAGTGGGAAGGATTCATGGAATGACAGTGGGGCAAAAATTCAAGTGAGAGAGGTGGAATGAAATGTGGGTTGCCATCTATCTCATAACAATGCCTGTGGTACCTGAGAAATCCTTCTCTGATCTATCATGTGAGCAGCAAGATGAGGAGATGGTGGAGGCATCTGCAATGGAAAGCAGGTTGACAATGATGCCTAGTGCACCTATAACCACATCAGTTATCAAGGCATTGGCCCCTGTCAGTTGAGGACTTGCATTATCCAGTCATACCCCAAAACCTCAGAAGTAATTGCTAAGGCAGAAACTGCTTCTTAATATGTCAAAAATGGAAGTGTTGGACTTTCTGGTGAGCATGCTGAGCAGGTGGACCCTACACAGCTGTTGAAAGTGCACCCTCACACTCACCAAATTATTTCTCAATCTCATCTTATTGTTGGACCTGCAGATGCTAACATTGACAAATGTTAGAAGATTTTTGGATCATAGCTGCCCACATGGAGTTCAACTCTTTACATTGAACTCCAGGTGAGCAAATAGTATAACTCTGTCTATACACACACAATTAGAAACTCTTTACGTTGAACTCAGAACTCCAGTTCCTCCATTGTTGTTGCCTCCCCACACTGACTGCGACCTTTCTTGCACACTTCTGACATGCTCATTTGTGAGGTTATGGGCCCCGCTAATGGTCTATTCAATGCTGCATTGTCCACCTCTGTGTCAGGTTCCACTGACCATGGGGGCTCAGTCCACTAGGCAAACACCTTACATGGTGATCACCATGTCCACAGACGCAGAGCACCGGTGAAGCGCAAGGCATAGGTGACCGAAGCAGGGCAGGAGCGGTATGTAGGGGAGTGCTGGTGGCGCCAGCGAGTGGGCAAGTGCCGGGGAGGGTGGAGGATGGGTGCTGGAGGTAGGCGCAAGTCCCGGGAGTACAGGAGGATGGAACGAGCGAGCGCCTGTGAGCGAGTGAGTCCTGGAGTTCAAAGAGATAATGGCGCGGGGACTTAGCGAGTCCCAGGGATGGAATCAGAGACATGGAAATCAAGCGGGCCAAAAGAGGAAAGGGTCAAGATAAGATAAAGGGAAAGGGAACAGATTAAGCTGAGATGAGGAGTCGGAGACAGAAGAGCCAAGAGAACTTAGAGTAGAGAGGGAGAGGAGTGTCAGGTTCCGCTGACCACGGGGGCTCAGTCTACTGGGCAAATCCACCTTATGGTTATTCACCGTGTACAAACACAGAGCACCGGGAGAAGCGCGAGGCATAGGAGACCAAAGCGGGGCAGGGGAGGGTGTGTGGAAGAGTGCCAGGAGCACCAGTGGGTGAGACAAGTGCCGGGGAGGGGGAAGGACGAGTGCCAGGGGTTGGCGTGAGTCCCGGGGGTGCAGGAGAGCGAGACAAGCGAGCGCCGGTGAGCGAGTGAGTCCCGGGGATCAAGAGAAAATCAGACGTGGGGACTTAGTGAGTCTCGGGGATAGAAGCAGAGCTGGGGAAGTCGGATAGCCAAAAGGGGAAAGAGTCAAGATAAGATAGCGGGAGATGGAAACAATTAAGTCGAAGAGAAGAGAGCCGGGAACGGAGAATCAGGAGAACTTAGAGTAGAGAAGAGAAAAGAGAACAACGAGAATGGATTAGAAGTACGAGACGAGTAGAGACAAGATAGAGAGTCGAAACGAGACAAGTACGAGAAAAGAAGCAAGTAAAAGTAATGAAACCGGGGCATGCGAGAGATGAAACAGAGACGAAAACACAACAGACAAGACGGGGTTATGGTAATATCAAGACTAGAGTACCTACTTACTACTCTGCGCCTTATATACTACGTAGTATGTATGGCCCGGGGGTCAGGCCCAGGTTCCAGCAGCAGGTCGCGGCGCCGGGGCTTGGGATGAGACCCGGGGGCCGCGTGGGACGGGGCGAGGCTAAGACATGTCACGCGGCGTGGAGGTCTCGTACTGGAAGCCCAGAGACATGCGGTGGTGGTGCTGTGAGGAGGGAGCGGGAGCGGGGTGTGGCGTGCGGAGGTCAGCGGCAGTGATGCACAATCATGATGCGTGATGGGGGGGTCTCGGCGCGGGTCGGGGGTGACGGGTGGTGCCAGCGCTGATTGATGTGATAGCTGAGACCCGGCGCTGATGTGGCGGTCATGGCGGTGATGGCCGGGGGGTGCCACGAGTGGCGGTGGCTGTGGCGTTGATGGGCGGTGATGGGCGGTGACGGCCGGGGGAGTTGGCTGGGTAGCGGTCCGGGCCCAGGGCAGTTGTGGGGGTGGTTTTGGGAGTGCTGGAGTCCCGGGGCCGAGGCTGAGTCCCAGGGGTCGGTAGCAGGTCGTGACAAGGAGAGGCAAAGTAGAATGGATTAGAGTACGAGACAAGTAGAGATGAGGCAGGGAGACGATACAAGGCGAGTACGATAAGAAAAAGAAACAAGTAGAAATGATGAGACCAGGACGTGCGAGAAAACAAGATAGAGACAAGAACACAACAAAACAGTATGGGGCTACAGTAATATTAAGACTAGCATACTACTTACTACTCTATGACTTATATACTACGCAGTAAGTAGGCCCCAGGGCTCAGGCCCAGGTTCCAGTGGTGGGGTGCAGCACCGGGGCTTGGGGTGAGACTCGGGGGCTGCACGGGGTGGGGCAAGGTTGAGACATGTCGTGGAGTATGGAGGTCTCATACTGGAAATGCAGAGACACGTAGCAGTGGGGCAGTGAGGAGGGAGCGGGAGCGGGGCATGGCATGTGGAGGTTGGGTCAGCAGTGATGTGTGATCATGATGCGTGATGGGGGTCTCAGCACAGGCTGGGAGTGATGGGTGGTGCCAGCGCTGATGTGGCGGCTATGGGCAGTGTGGCGGTGACAGGCAGTGATGGGTGGTGATGGCTGGGGATGCCGCAAGTGGCGGTGGCTGGTGGCAGTGATGGGCGGTGATGGGTGGTGATGGCTGGGGGCTGCCAAAGGAGTTGGCCGAGTAGTGGTCCAGGCTTGGGGCGGTCGTGGGGGTTGTTTTGGGAAGGGTTGGAGTCCCAGGGCCGGGGTTGGTAGCAGGTCGTGACACTCTAGAGATGTGTTCAAATTTCTGAAACTCAACGGCAAAAACTACACACTGTGGGCCAAACATATGAAGGCCACATTGCAGTCTTGCTACCTCTGGCTGATTATAACTAGTGATGAGGAACAGCCACCAAAACCTTTTAGCTTTAAGCCTGAGAGAGCTGATGAGACCGCCTGGAAAACAGAGAAGAAGGGATACCTTGAGTGGACATTGCAAGATCAGGTGGCACAGAGATTGATGAAGTCTGCGGCTGAGAGTTCTCAGTGGCCCCATGTGGTAGACAAGCTCACTGCCAAGGCTATGTGGGATGGATGGAGGGCTCTGCATGTCACAAATCAGCAGAAAATCGACATACATTTCTACTTTGAGGAATTATACACTTGGAAGTATGCTGATGGCACCAGTATGGCTGACCACATTGCTGCAATGCTCGACATCAAGAACAAGATTACAGCAGCAGGCAAGGAGCTCCCTGACATCCACATTGCCCATGCACTTGTTCTCTTGTTACCACACACATCATCATGGGACCTCATCAAAATTCAACTGCTTGGAATGGAGTCTCTCACCTCTGAAGATGTCTCAACTAGGTTGCAAGCTGAATACAACCACCAATTCCATGAGAAAGAGAGCGAGACTGCTCTGCTTGCTGCAAAGAAGTTGGAAGGTAAAAAGAAAGCCCACAAGCCAAAAGCTGATGACAAGTGCCACTACTGCAATGGGCTTGGACATTGGATCAACAAATGCCCAAAATCCATAGAGAACAAAAAGAAGAAAGCAAGTTTGGGCCTTGGAGCTGCCAACCTTGCTGTCACTGACCTCTGAGTGCTTTGTCGTGAACCTGAGCAGGTGTACATGGCTGGAAAATTGAATCACACTGGTGACGTGCTCCTTGATTCTGGTGTGATGTCACACATGTTTTTTGACCCATCCTTCTTTGTCATGTACACACCAGTTACTGCCAGCTCAGACAACGACTGGATTTCAGTGAGAAACACCTGCAACATACCTGTTGCAGGGCATGGAACTGTTAAATTTCAAACATGGTTACCAAACAGCCCCAAGATTGTTACTCTTGCTGGGGTCCTCCATGTTCTCAAAATTACTGCCAACCTCATTAGTTTTGGAACTTTACAACGTCAAGGTGCAACTTACAGGAGCTACACAGAGGGATCAGGCGTTGGACTAGTCATGTTGAAGGGTGGAACAGAGTTATTATGTGTGTCATTATTGGGTAGCACAGGCACCTTGTATCATATTGTCTGCATTGCAATTCAAACCAAGTCTGCTTATGTCATGAGTGGGAGTCTCTGTCTATGGCACCACCACCTAGGATATTTGAACCATGATGCAATCAGGGATATGCAATGGAAGAACATGGTAACTGGCCTTACCGTTACATCCTCCACCACCTAAAACCATGTTTGCAAGGGATGCGCCCTTGGCAAATCACATTGCCAACCATTTCCTCATGCGAGCACCACCACCTATGAGAAGATGAGCCTCATTGTAGTTGATCTCACTGGTCTGGTGTTTGTTGAGACATGGACAGGAATGCAATATGCCCTGGTAATTGTTGAAGTCAGCTCTTGGTTCACAGTGGGTCAACTGTTGAAACAAAAGAGTGAAGCAGGTGCTGTGTCATGGGACATAACTGCTTTACTTGAAAGACAGTCAGGGTTCAAGCTAAAACAGATACGTTCAGATGTTGGGATGGAATTTCTGAAGAAGCTACTCATTGACCACTGCCAACACAATGGAGTTCTCCATGAATTGGCCATGCCCTACACACCTGAGCAGAATGGGATAGTCAAGCAAGCCATTGCCATACTCTTTGAAATAGTGCGCTGCATGCTGCATTCTGCCAGAATAGACCTGCGCTATTGGAGCGAGGCATTCATGTATGCAGTTCACATTTGAAACAGCTCACCAATGTCCACTCTGAACAGCATTGTACCTCAGGAAGCCTGGACAGGCCAAAAACCTGACATTTCCCACTTCCAAATATTTGGGTCAATTGCATACACCAATATTCCCAAGAAACTCCACAGGAGCAAGCTGGGAGTCATATCAGTCAAATGTTGCATGCTGCATGATTGGCTGGTGGACAAACAAAATCAAAGGCTACAAACTTGAAGATGTCAAAACTGGCAAGCTCATCACAGCACAGAACATACATTTTGTGGAAGACGACAGCCCTGGGGACCTAGCAGAGCTTGAGACACATAGTAACTGATCCTGCTCCAGCACCCCCACCCATGGTTTCAACACCAGCACCCACTGAAACCTCACCACAAGAAGCACCTCCTGTCACTCTTGAGTCCATGCTGGCCAATGCAGCACCCAAAACTTCAAAGCAAAGCAACCTACCTCCAAGAGACCACCCCACATGCATCCGTCACCAAGTCCAACACTATGGTGCCATGCCCATGAACAATGACTCATCTGAAGAGGAGCATGACAGTCAGCATCGAGCCTATATTGCCTTTGAAGGAAGTGAACCAAAGACTTACTGTAAAGCCATGTCCTCCACTTACTCAAAGCAGTGGGAGGAGGCAATCGCAACCAAGCACAAGACCTTGCAGCAGATCGGCACTTTTGAGTAGGTCTCAACCTTACCTGAGGGTCAAAAAGCTGTTGAAAGTTGCATTGTGTTCCACGTGAAGCATGATGGCAATGGAAACATCTCTAAGTATAAAGCTTGGATTGTTACAAAAGGCTTCTCACAAGTTTATGGCCAAGACTTCACCAAAACGTTCTTCTCTGTAGCGAAATTCATCACCCTGTGGACCCTCCTATCTGTTGTTGCCTGCAAAGATTGGGAGCTGCATCAAGTCAATGTTGTAGCTGCCTACATTTGTGGGGACCTTGAAGAAGAATTATACATGAAGATACTCGAGGGAGTGGCTCCTGGAGGCTGAGGAAACCCATCTATGGGCTAAAGCAAGCGAGACAGCAATGGAAAACTAAGCTTGATGAGGTTATGTTAAAGGCTGGCTTTGAAAAGAGCCAGGCAGATGACTGCCTCTACATCCTGAAGAAAAACAGCGAAATCATGATGTTAGCACTGGTATATGTCAATGACATGGCCCTTACCACAAAAAGCCTCGTAATTCTGCAGAAGTCCAAGAATGAACTGCCTGCCAAATTCGAAATTTCAGATCTGAGTGAGTTAAAATATATCTTAGGCATCCAGATAAAGCACGACAGGCATGCACGTACCATTTCCCTGAATCAATCCGCCTTCATCCACCAGATTTTTGCACAATTCAGCATGTCCAAATGTGCACCCATCTCTGTGCCCTCCGCAGCTAAACAAATCCTATCCACCTCACAATCACTAAAAAACAAAAATGAGCATTTGGATTACTTAAAATTTGCGAATGGCTTGAAATACCTAGAAATAGTTGGCGTGTTGTTGTACGCCACCCAAATGCATCCTGACATCCAATACTCTGTTGGGGTTATCTCACAGTACAGCGGCAATCCCAGGAAAACTCACCTGGAAGCCACAAAACATGTCTTATGCTACCTGAAGGGCACTGCGGACATGACATTAGTGTTTGGAAGGAGTGGCAGCAAAAAGATCGACCTTGTTGGCTGGACTGACTCCAACTGGGCACAAGATATCAACTCACATTGCTCTATTGGCAGATTCGTGTTTGACATGGCAGGAGGATTCATATTGTAGTCAGCAAAGAAGCAATCCATGGTCACGCTGTCAATGGTCAAAGCCAAATATATGGCGGCATCAAACGTCACCAAAGAAGCCATCTGGTTATGAGTCCTCCTTGAGGACCTTGGATACCCTCAGCTGCAGGCCACAGTCATTCATGCAGATAACCAGGAATGCATTGCATTGGCTCAAAACCCGGTGGCACACTCACAAGCAAAACACATTGATATATGGCATCATTTCTTACATGAGTGCATTGAATCAAAGGAAATCGATCTTTGTTACTGTTCCACAAAAAATATGCTTGCCAACATGTTCACAAAGGCCCATGACATGAAACATTTAAAAAGTTCCGCAACGCACTAGGGGTCAACAGGAAATGAAGATCTCATCAAGTGGGAGTGTTGAAAGTGCACCTCACCAAATTATTTCTCAATCTCATCTTATTGTTGGACCTGCAGACACTAACATTGACAAATGTTAGAAGATTTTTTGGATTGTAGCTGCCCACATGGAGTTCAACTCTTTATGTTAAACTCCAGGTGAGCAAATAGTATTACTCTGTCCATACACACACAATTAAAAACTCTTTATGTTGAACTCCAGAACTCCGGTTCCTTGCATGATCCAATCCAAAACTTTGTCGTCACCTCCCTGCACTGACTGCAACCTTCTTCATGCACTTCCAAGATGCTTGTTTGTTAACAGCTTTTGTTTATGAAGGCCACCATTTTTCTGGCCTCCTCCTAATTAATGTGATGTTGTCACATTGGCAACAGATTCACACATGGCTTGTACAGTACAATGGCATGACCTGCTACCTACCTCCAGTACCAAGCCTTGGCTCTGAGACTCCCACCTCACCAAACCAGCTCCATGATATCTTTGACTTGGACCACTACACAACCAGCCCCCTTAGCACTCATCATTGCTACCCCTGGTGGCCTTCAGCTATCATCACCTGTCACTGCCACATCAGCACCATTTCAAAGCCACTCCCAGCATCCCCTTGACCATCACTGCTTGCTGACACCATATCAGTGCTAGCCTCAGTAATCCCTGGTGCTTCTTCTAACCTCCACTAAACACCCATCATGCATTATAGCCAACACATCACCCTTGGTCTGACCTCTGCTCACCACACTCCCTCCTTTGCTTGCCTCTTTGCCTCTTTGCTATTTCATACCTTCCATTTGCCCATGTTTCCAAAGCAACATCCCTCCTTTAGAAGCTTCCTTTGCACTGCATAACTTACTCTAACATCTGTTATGGTCTTGCATGATCTCTGGGCTTCATTTGGAGCCTTGGTGCCATGACTAGTCACTGAGGCCTGAACTTGTGCTCTGGAGCCTACTTATTTACTATTGTATATAAGTTGTAGTGTAGCCTCTGATGCAGTAGTCTTGATATTACTCATAGTCTCATATCTCTATTTTTGTTTTGTTTCATGTTGTATGCTCCAGTTCTCTATTCTCAACTTTGTCTATTTTGTCTTTCATCAACTTGTTTCATTTTCTACTTGTTTCACATCATCTTGTTACTCTCAGGTGTCACCCTTCTTTTTGGACACCAGATGCCACCTGCACATAGGCTTTGAGCCCCAGGCCCAGCCCTTGGAGAATGAAGCTGTGAACGAGTTTGTGGACCAAATGAAGGTGGTGCAGGAGGAGGCCAAGGCTGCGCTGGCAAAGGCAAAGGACAACATGGCCTGGTACTATGACTGTGTAAGAACCCTAGTGCCCAAGTACCAGCCTGGAGACTGAGTCTATCTGGATGCCTCCAACATCACCACCACTTGCCCATCAAAGAAGCTCTCACACCGTCAGCTAGGACCCTTCATGGTGGAACAACAGGTAGGCTCACTAGCCTACTGACTTTAGCTCCCAGCAGGAATGTGACAGCTTCACCCAGTATTCAATGTGGTCAAGCTAACACTTGCCTCAGAGGATCCTATCCCAAGATGATGCTCAGTGCCTCCTCCACCTCTGGTGGTGGTCAATGACAATGAGGAGTATGAGGTGGAAGAGATCCTGTGTCACAACCCGCTACCAACCTCCAGGACTTAGCCCTGGCCCCAGGACTCCAACCCCCCCAAACCCACCTCCATGACCGTCTTGGGCCTAGACCACTACCCAACCAACTGCCTCGGCAGTCCCCAGCCATCACTGCTTGTCAATGGCACCAGCCACTGCCACCCCTGGCATCCCCCTGGCCATCACCGTCCATGACCACCACATCAGCACTGGCCCCAGCTATCTCTGACACTTCCTCAACTGCAGCTGCCACATCAGCGCTGGTGCTGGCAGCACCCAGTGTTCCTCCCTGGCCTGTGCCGAGACCCCCATCACACATCACAATCATGCATCACTGCAAACCCAACTTCCACACACTACGCCCTGCTTCAGCTCACCTCCTCACTGCCTTGCCGCTACATGTCTCTGTGATCCCAGAGCAAGACCTTCTGCACCACACAACATGTCTCAACCTCCACTGCCACCTTGCATGATCTCCAAGTCTCACCTCAAGCCCCGGTGCCGTGACTTGTCACTGAGACCTGGGGCTTACTTACTGCACAGTATATAAGTTGTAGAGTAGCAAGTAGTACTCTAGTCTTGATATTACCATACTTCCTGTCTCGTTTCTTTGTGTTTTGCCTCTGTCTCATAGTCTTGTGTGTTCTGGTCTCCATTTTTTGACAGGCCTTGTTCAAACATTGCCAGGATTGCCAATGGGCTGAGGTGATGCATCATGAGTTTTCTGTCATCCTAGTGTCCACACATACTGATGTAGTGTGTTGCAGGCATGTCATCCTTGGCAGTGGGGCCTCCTCACGTGCTCTCAGAGGTCATTGTGCAGCGTCAGCCCACTCATTCTACTCTAGTGTTGCCGGCCCATCCTTTGCGGCCTCCCTTAGCTCCAGGGGTGTTCCATCCAGTGCTTGCAGCTCATCAAGTGGCCCAGGCAGACATGACCCCTGATTGCTTTGCAGTAGTGATGGGTCATCTCCAGGGCCCTTCAATGCCGGCATGGTATCAGACACATAGTCCGGTAAGTGTCTGATTCTTACTCATGAGTTGTTCTCACAGCTTCATCAGTGTGTGTTTTGCGCTCATTGAGGGACCTTGTGCAAATTTGAGGTGCTGGTGACTGGGGGCTGCTAGGACTCATTGGTGTGCCTCTCATGCCATTTCAAGCATGAGAGGTGTTCAGTATCGTGGTTGTGGTGGGCAACGTGTGTGGCAGCAGAGCAGAGTTGGTTATTGGAGTGATTTCTGAGGCAAATGGGTGGTGGGGTGAAGCCATGGTTGGCGGGTGCATTGACAGATGGTGGTCAGGCTTTGCATCTCAGGAGGAGTGGGGAGGATTGATCTAAGTCAGGGGAGGAGTCTAGCAGGAGTGAGGGAGAGAGGTCAGCCCCAGCCTCCGTGATTAGGGTGGGCCTACTACATGGCAAGCAGAGGCCATCAGTGGTTGCCTGAGACAAGTGGCAGGCATCCCCGTCTTCTGAGGCAGGCCCAAGCAAGAGGCCTCAAGGTAACGTGTTGCTGATGGGCTCGTCAAGATCTCATGTCTTCTCACCAACTTCTGCATGCCTGCAACCTCCGCTGCAAGTGATGATGGAGCAGAGTCTGTTGGTGTCAACTGTAGAGTTGCGCCGGTGGCTACAGGAGGCATATAAGCAGTCAGAGCAAGGGCAGGAGGAAGTGATGGCAGTGACAATGGATCCAGACAGGGCATGGTGGGACTGGAATGTAGCACTGACGGCAGTGAAGGAGCACAAGGCAGAGTTGGTGGCTTTCCAGGCACAGGTGGCAGAGCTGGAATCAAGGGTAGTGACTGCGGTACCAAAGGAAGGGCAAGCAGTGCGGGTAGCATAGGTGACAGAGCAGGAGGTGATTTGGTGAAGGGACTGGGTGTTGAGGGAGGCAGCATCCAGCCAGGAGGGGGTTCTGTGTAAGTGACCGCTTGAACTTTTTACCTTTCTTATTAATTGCCAGTGTAGGATGGGTCCAGGAGCACCAGTTTCTCCTCAATGGCATATCAGTGGCCCAAGCGTTGCTCTGGGATGGTGTTGTGCAAATGCCATTCAATTTGCCACCAGAGCTGAACCATGGCCTGAGCCAGTTGGACCTACTATTGGTGGGGCATCGGCGATAGAATGTGATTGCCCTGGAATCATGGATGGACATAGCAGTCAATGTGGGAGAGTCATTGCCATTGTAGGAAGATCACCTGGTGTCATTGGTGGCCCAGATGAGGATAGCAATTATGATTGTGAGGCTGGCAGCAAGAGAAAGTGGAGTGGCAGGGAGTGTTGAGGAGGCCAACTAGTTGCTATGCTCCACACTTCCTGGTCCTCGAATGTTGGAAACTGAATCAGTGGGACCTAAGTAAACACAGACACAGTAAGTATCTGATCCTCAGTCCGTGTTATAACGACTGTATTCTGTACCTAAGTAAACACAGACACAGTAAGTATCTGATCTACGGTACAGTTAGTCCGATTGTACTAAGGTTCA